>JAODUO010001294.1:0-220000 GCA_025642075.2 Ridgeia piscesae
TTCCATATAATGCAAACTTGAGAATTCGATATGTTCAAATGAGAATAATTAAAAACCTAAACACAATTCCAGTGTACAAAAAAATCATATCGTACAGAATCTGCCCAAAATCTCAAACTTAGCTCGCGAGCAATTGGTTTAGAAAATTGTCAAGAACTGCAACAACCGATCATGTTCTATCGTACAGAAATAGCAATGTCCATTGGCCCGACTGAGATGTTCTGGTGACGCATCTAACTCACTCTTTTAGGGACATATCAGCTGTTCGGAACATAACTCGTAATGCGTTCAAACAACTCGAGCATAACTGAATTAAAACAGCATGCGCGCGCAAATTGCAAATATATCGACAAAAAGGCCACCTGCATCGTGCGTTGTGAAATTGATAATGTGATGTAGAAGTTGAATCAATATGCTTGGGTCTTGAGTCATTCAACTAGCATAGCACTACGATTGACTATTGCTATTATTTGACAATTCACTCCAACTATATACTAACTACTACATATGTCACTTGAAACACGCTAACACATAAATTAAGCTGTTTAACATCTGGGCCGTGGCCGAAATTGGGTAGCCAAATATTTGTGAGTTGATCGCCAACTTTGTTTAGTATAGTTGTTCGAATTTTAATGTAGTGATCCTTTGCCCATACTATGTATACGCAATAGAATATACTGATGTCACATGTACCGCAAAAGTCTGACAAGATATGCATAGATGTTCTTATCCGGCTTATCATATGTTATTTGGCTGAAACCATGGGTTGCAAAGTTAGTCTGACGACATATATTTGAGTCTTAGCCAAAATAGCCTCAGGACGTTTATTAGAAATCAAATAATTGTATCAAATTTGTAGTAGAAAGTGTTATTAACATACAACACTATTTATTTATTTTTAAAAATAGAACGCCTCACATCACATTTAGAGGAAGACCGACGAGACGACGGAGAGACGAACTAGACGACCATTGGAAGGGTACCATGTGACAGAGGATAGCACAAGACAGGCCGATGTGGAAGCAGCTTGCTGAAGCCTTCGCTCAACCACGGGACACTATGACTGCATAATGATGATGATGATGATATTATATATATATATATATATATATATATATATATACAGAGGCGTCGATCCGGTTTTAAAAGTGGGGGGACGGGGGACCAATTTATATATATATATATGTAGGTATTTTTATGTATGTATATATTATATAATCTAATTCTAAAATAAACAAAGCCCTTTATGTTATGCTATTTAAAATAGTTATGTTGGCTACATATATTGAAGAGTGGACATGGCTCACCCCAATCCCTGAAAATGTGGAGGCTAGATTTTGGACCCATAACTGCTTGCCTTATTCATAGATTGACAACACGGACTTATGTGCATATAAGCCCGAGGCACTAAGTCCATGGCATTAATCTTTCCCCTATAGTTCTACTAGTGTGTTCTATTTATATCCATGGTCCGTGGTGACAAGATACAAATGTTACACGGGTGCCTGTGTAGGACTTCCCAATTCCACCATTTGGCAAAGAAATGGGATCAAATTACACAATCCGCTGGTACCGCCGTAGGCGATATAAGTATCCACCAGGGCGAACAGGCTGCAATCCAAGGGGTGACAGGACAAACAAAAATTAATAATCTATAATGTGCTTGATGGCTAGTGCCTATTAATATATCAACACAAAGGTGCAAATTGACAGAGCCCGGCATGATGAATATTTACTGAACTAAGATCTAGTTGCGGCCAACCAAGTAATTTATCTAATAATTTTCCACTGGGTAGTCGGAAGTTTATATCTGAACTCGTATATTAATGTTACTACTAGACCGATGTAGGGTTTTTAAGAGAGGGGAGTTATCAGCCTCGCTATATGCCTGTAAATTTGTTTTTATGAACTGAAAAAGTGAGGGGACATTTCCTATGCTGTCCCCTCAGGCTGAAAAGTGGGGGATGTGGTCCCCTTGTCCCCCACCGATCGACGCCCATGCTGTGTAGAAGTTTCTGCGCATGCGCGATAAATATAAAATCACCAATGTGCAGCGAAACGACAAAGCATTTTTGGTATGAATGCCACGGGCTGTTCATCAACTCTCCTGTGACGATTACTGTGAAGAGTTGCTTAAAATGTCGTTCAATACAATAACATCTTACGTTTGCTTAAATCACCGTCACGGATTATGGCGCACTATACTCTATAGTCACGTTTGCTAACAAAACATGATTCGAAACTTGTTTGCCTTGTGTTAATTTGCTACAAATAACTTTATATATATATATATATATATATATATATATATATATATATATATATATATATATATATATATATATCCTAACGAACAACCCGTAATATTTATACCATAAATGCATTGTCCTTTCGCTGCACATTAATGATTTTACATTTATTGCGCATGCGCAGAAATGTCAATCGGAACGTTGATAACGCCGGGAAAATGTAACTGCTACAGCGGCATGATGATTATATACTTAAGTAAGATCAAGTTGCGCGCTGTGACCAGTCGATTTTTTAATGGGTGGTCGGAACTTCATGTCGCGAGTTTATTGTCTAGCTATTAGTCCTATGTAGCGGCTTTTAAGAGAGAGGAGTGGTGAGTCAGGCTACATGCCCCGCAATTTTTCTGAACTGAAAAGTGGGGGGGACAATTCCTATGCTGTCCCCCCACGCTGAAAAATGGGGGGAACGCGTCCCCCCGTCCCCCACCGATCGACGCCCGTGCTAGAGCCTATAAAATTAATAATATCAACACAAGGTTGCAAACTGATAGAGCCCGGCAACGGCGCTGTCCGGTATGATGGTTATTTACTAAAGTAAGATCAAGTTGCGCGGTGTGGCCAGCCAAGCAATTTATCTAGTCGATTTTCTAATGGGTGCATGGTCGGAACTTCATATCGCGAGTTTATAGTCTAGCTAGCCCTGTGTAGCGGCTTTTAAGAGAGAGGAGTGGCGAGTCAGGCTATATGCCTCGCAATTTTTCTGAGCTGAAAAGTGGGGGGACAATTCCTATGCTGTCCCCCCACGCTGAAAAGTGGGGGGACGCGTCCCCCCCCCCGTCCCCCACCGATCGACGTCCGTGCTCGTGTAGGCCACCTTGCGCAATGTTATTGTTTTCTATCTATCTTATATAACTGGGCTGATGCAACTGGAGGGGAGGAAGGTTGGAGGTAACAGTTATTGCGTCTTTTTAAAACTATACCAAACAGGACTTAACGCAGCGCCCTATGCAGTGAGGCCGCTCTCCTGTTAGTTAGGTCCAACGTATGCGACTAGTGAGGCACTGCTACTTTAAATAAACCTTCGCTGGTTCAACAATATGTTGCTAGGCAACAAGCAGTAAATAAAAAACAATGTAATACATTGTAAATGTGACGTAGTGTCCCTAGCTTGACAAATCTGGGCACGTTTATTCATATGGTGGTATCACTTCATGTCCAGGATGTAGGTCACTAATCCCAATATATATATATATATATATATATATATATATATATATATATATATATATATATATATATATATATATATATATATTTGCATACATGCAGTCATGCATACATGTATATATGATGCATACATGCTATATCTAACATTTTAGTATTTGCTCGTAGGAATCATCACAGGTTTGAGTGAAAGGAATGTGGAAGGGGAATAATCCTGCAGTATGGCAGGCCCACCAAAGAGGTTAAGAAACGTTGCCTACTTCCAATACATAATATACTCTCACAGACAACGTACATACATCTGATATTGACGATATGATAGGGTTATAAATGTCGCAAGAAACGGCCTTAGTTCTTCTTTCCATGACATTGCTTGTGCCAGAATGTCACAATTTTATACTTCTTCACATTCCTGATGCGTTGTTCAACGCTATGCGAAGCACATCGGTTGTCTGCTTTTTAGAATCAGTATAGCACTTTTTGCGTATGATATGCATTTTTCATACACACGTCGAAATCGACCAAACGCTTTCCTAATTGTCACACACAAAGAAAGAATGGCACGACAGACAGACAGACAGACAGACAGACAGACAGACAGACAGACAGACAGACAGACAGACAGACAGACAGACAGACAGACAGACAGACAGACAGACAGACAGACAGACAGACAGACAGACAGACAGACAGACAGACAGACAGACAGACAGACAGACAGACAGACAGACAGACAGACAGACAGACAGACAGACAGACAGACAGACAGACAGACAGACAGACAGACAGACAGACAGACAGACAGACAGACAGACAGACAGACAGACAGACAGACAGACAGACAGACAGACAGACAGACAGACAGACAGACAGACAGACAGACAGACAGACAGACAGACAGACAGACAGACAGACAGACAGACAGACAGACAGACAGACAGACAGACAGACAGACAGACAGACAGACAGACAGACAGACAGACAGACAGACAGACAGACAGACAGACAGACAGACAGACAGACAGACAGACAGACAGACAGACAGACAGACAGACAGACAGACAGACAGACGACAGACAGACAGACAGACAGACAGACAGACAGACAACAGACAGACAGACAACAGACAGACAGACAGACAGACAGACAGACAGACAGACAGACAGACAGACAGACAGACAGACAGACAGACAGACAGACAGACAGACAGACAGACAGACAGACAGACAGACACGTACACTATTGCCAACTGGAAGGTTAGTTGCCTTGACCGGTATTGTATGTTGAAAATCCTAAGCAAAGACAACAATACGTAGTACGATTGCATCTCCAATCTAAACTAATATGGGCTTAACGAAGTTTGTTGCATAGTCATAACGCCCATGCGCGATAAGTCGGGCTAGGAAATACGAATGTGCCACAACGTATTACCGTTCAGTACAGTTGCAATAAACAATATCTGCGTACCTGTTTTACGCCAAAGCAGTTTTCTCCGCAATACAAACAAAATCGGTTAGTGGGCGGTATTCCCAACAAATTGAAAAACGAAGCATTTGGTCTTCACATTAGACTAGTAGATGTTCACTGATGTTGTGACTGTTGTAACCCCAGAGCGCAATGACCCAGGGGTAGAACTTCGGACTCTCGTCTAAGAGAACTAAGTCACGTTCAAACCCCCCAAATGAAGTCCCTGTTGTTGAGGTAGTGAGGCAAGTAATGATGTTTTCAAATAAATTATATATTCTTGATCGTTTGCCAACTGTACTGTTGCAGGTTTGTATTGACCACGTACTTAGTTCGTTAACAAGTAGCATGAAGACGTGAATGTTTCCAGATGATTTATATATGAAGTAAAAATCGAATTCTTGGAACTTTAATATTATGTTCTACTTGTAATAAGCAAAGTTATTTAAATAGAGGTTTAATGAGTGAATTATACTTGTGGAAAGTTAATGTGTGTTGCTCTTTAAGGCTGTACAGCTTCTATATTGTATTGGTGTCTTCACCCACCGGCAATATCGACGTTGTACCCATGTTGTTTTGGCGACAGGTACCGACGTCGGTATAACGTTTAAATATACGTTGGACATACGTATGAACATCGTGTTTTCAACGTTGTACCGATGTCGGGTTTTCAACGTTGTTTCAGACGTCGGGGGGCGGGGGGGGGTGACGACGTTTTTTTGACGTTTGGTGACAACGTTGTTTTGTTTTTGGGTGACAACGTTGTTTTTTGTTGGGTTCCGACGTTGTTTTTTGTTGGGTTCCGACGTTGTTTGTTGTTGGGTTCCGACGTTGTTTGTTGTTGGGTGACGACATTGTTTTGTTGTTGGGTTCCGACGTTGTTTGTTGTTGGGTGACGACGTTGTTTTGTTGTTGGGTTACGACGTTGTTTGTTGTTGGGTGATGACGTTGTTTTGTTGTTGGGTTACGACGTTATTTTGTTGTTGGGTTCCGACGTTGTTTGTTGTTGGGTGATGACGTTGTTTTGTTGTTGGGTGACGACATTGTTTTGTTGTTGGGTGACGACATTGTTTTGTTGTTGGGTGACAACGTTGTTTGTTGTTGGGTTCCGACGTTGTTTTGTTGTTGGGTGACGACGTTGTTTGTTGTTGGGTTCCGACATTGTTTTGTTGTTGGGTGACAACGTTGTTTGTTGTTGGGTTCCGACGTTGTTTGTTGTTGGGTTACGACGTTATTTTGTTGTTGGGTTCCGACGTTGTTTGTTGTTGGGTGATGACGTTGTTTTGTTGTTGGGTGACGACATTGTTTTGTTGTTGGGTGACGACATTGTTTTGTTGTTGGGTGACGACGTTGTTTGTTGTTGGGTTCCGACATTGTTTTGTTGTTGGGTGACAACGTTGTTTGTTGTTGGGTTCCGACGTTGTTTGTTGTTGGGTTACGACGTTATTTTGTTGTTGGGTTCCGACGTTGTTTGTTGTTGGGTGATGACGTTGTTTTGTTGTTGGGGTGACGACATTGTTTTGTTGTTGGGTGACGACATTGTTTTGTTGTTGGGTGACAACGTTGTTTGTTGCTGGGTTCCGACGTTGTTTTGTTGTTGGGTGACGACGCTGTTTGTTGTTGGGTTCCGACGTTGTTTTGTTGTTGGGTGACGACGTTGTTTTTTGTTGGGTGACGACGTTGTTTGTTGTTGGGTGACGACGTTGTTTTGTTGTTGGGTTCCGACGTTGTTTTTTGTTGGGTGACGACGTTGTTTTGTTGTTGGGTGACGACGTTGTTTTTTGTTGGGTGACGACGTTGTTTGTTGTTGGGTGACGACGTTGTTTTGTTGTTGGGTTCCGACGTTGTTTTTTGTTGGGTGACGACGTTGTTTTGTTGTTGGGTTCCGACGTTGTTTTTTGTTGGGTGACGACGTTGTTTTGTTGTTGGGTGACGACATTGTTTTGTTGTTGGGTGACAATGTTGGTTTGACGTTTGGTGACGCCGTTGTTTCATCGCTAGGTACCGATGTCGAAACAACATCGAAACATGCATTTGAAAGCTGTAACAACATAGTTGAGACGTCCCAGTTGCAAGTTATATTCACTATAAGTTCGGTGATCGTTTTACCTGCAACGTATTTTGTGATGATATGTGTCAATTTAATATGCAAAATTAGGCCCTCGAGATCCGTGTAGCTTACGATGAACATGCCGGCTCTAATCTGATGTTGAGATTGCTAAACTATAAGCGTTGATACAAAATACGTTTTTCACCATATCCGAATTGCTTCATATATGAATTCTGAATATGTTTCATGTATATATGACAATTACGTACCTATCAAACACGTTATTTATGAGGAGCGATGAACAATATTCACGAAATAAAAACGAAACCTATATATTTTATATAATCACATATTATCACTATTATTATAGGTGTAACATATCTTGTGGAATTTCTTGGGCGTATTGTATAGTTGATAAACGTCTAATTGTTTTATAAATTACAACTCTTTCCGACTATATGACGCCTGTGTAAACTAACTGTGATGTGTTATCTTTAATACTATGTCAGTGAATGTGCAACATAACAACTGAATGTATTCAATATGTAGTTATATGATGAAAAATATCGTTTTACTTGGTGCAAATGCATTACATACTACAAAGACCGCTATACAAGCTGGAACTCGTTCTTTATTAACTGCGAACATTCCGTCCACCACCTCCAACCCGGTCAATTGCATATTCCAGGCTGCAGTGAACCCTGTCTTTGTTCCCATCTGGTTCTTCCGGATACTCGCTGAAACATGATATTCATCATATTATTTATGTTTTGTACATTTGAATACTACACCTTTTAATTATTTATATTAACACACGCTTCTCAAGCTGTAGTGGACAGTTTGATTTGTGAACGGATTTTACCTCGTCTTCTTTATTCTTCGTTTAATGAGGTGGCTTTTCAGGAAAGATCACTTGTTTGAGACATGCATCCCACTCAATCACTTGAATTAAGTGATGTTTTGACGATTGCCACTATGCAAATATGAATGCAATATAATACTAATGAGTTACATAACATAACCTCTATTCCTAACAATAGTACATATTTTACGGTTTAAAATGACAATTGTCTTGGAGCACTTGTTGAATATGTTTCCAGGTTTTTGTCATGGTCAATCTCAATAAATTATATTGATACATTTATTGTTCAATATTGACATGTTTATTCTTTGGGCAGGTGTATGTGGGTATTTGCTGCGCATGTAAAAAAATACGTGTCAATGTGAATTATGTCGTGATGGGTTTTGCTTATGATACACCCACGATGGAAGTTCTAACAGGGCGCCATGCGTGTTTCCCTTTAGCTATGGCGGTAAACGCCGTCAGCATTGTATGGAGGATGGGAAAACGGCAAAGTGGTGCGCTACAACATCGAACTTCGACCATGACAAGAAATGGGGTTTATGTAAGAAAGGTTAGTTTTCTTGGCTACCTTCCGGTGTGGTCAGTTCGAAACCCAACAAAAGTAATACGAATTACGATTGCGTTTTCAGACTAAAGTAATATGAGCACATCGCAACTTGTTGGGCAGGATTCCCACAGATAATTCTTGAGATGCAGCATAGGGCTGTAAGGGCGACCTGTCATGGCTGTCGATATAGACATCACCATCAGTACTATGACAGCAGTGTACATGTTGGAGTATAGGTCGGGGTTGATTTATAGAATCGTCGAGTGTGTCTGGTTTCTCGGCGACATTCACCATTTCCCATATTGCTTTCCAGTGATCCACTTCGTTTTGTAGTTCACGCAGATTTCCAGGCATGTCGTCTTTGAACACCTGGTACAGCTGGGCTATCCTTTCTTGTGTCATATGCACCAGTTGTTTCGGTGTGATGTAGGCCTACTGAGCCATGTAGCGATCTTGAGCCATTAACGCACGAATGGTTGGTACATCGCCCTCTTCTTGTAATGACAATGGGGTGTCAGCAGGAAAATGTTCGCGGTGTCTTTGTTTTCCAGCACGGCTTGCTCGGTTGAACTTCGAATTTCGCTGCCAGTTCCACAGCACCTTCATACTATAATTATATAAATGATGTCAGAGGAAGTAGTCTTTAGAGTGCATACTCAATCGTTACCAATGTGATGGTGAAGTAAAACCTTTGGATTGACAACATTTGCCATTCCCATCAGCCTCCAGATATTCCAGAGCAGACACTACAGCTGTTGTTTGGTTTTGTTGTTCATGCCAGTTTTAGCTGCTAATCTTTTAATCTTAGCCCATGGACGTCAAAACATTGATAACTTGTTTCTAGTGAATTCGTATTTACGCGGCTGCTGCATTGCCAAGATAGCCTCGAGGCCGAGACATCTATGTGGTCTGGAAACTATGTACAGCTGTACAATGTTGTCAAAAAATTTACAAATTGTTACAAGTGAATGATGACGTTTTCGTTGCTAAAGGCTATGGACATATCTGGGCATCCTCTGGCTGCGTTTCAAGTGGGAATTTTGTGGTTGCCTTAATGGTGTGGAAGCACGTGCGTACGTGCGTACGGCTAGCTACGCCCCTGATTAATATTAGATACAATTACCATGGCGACACAAATATCCGATATTACAGCTTAATCATATCTTCCATGAAGTTCATATGTCGGTTTAAATGACTGTAATAGACATTGTAATTAGCATAAATAACAATATTGATGCGGGAAGATTTATATTATTTGTTTTTATTACGTCATAATCTATCAGTAACTTGTGATCATTAAGATGAGTGATAATTAAGATGAGTAATATACATTCATAACAAAAAAATTATGTTAAAAGGGTTGCAGCATTTGTGTGATATCAACAAGTGTGACGAGGTCGTGGTAGGAAATAGCAGAGAACTTTTGTTCTGACAGATAATGAGATATAACAACAACCTGTATCATAGGTCTTTCTGATATCATGATTCTTGGTGCATTTGAATTTTTATCTTATATGTCATAATAAACAGTAAGTATGTGGACGACATAACCTGGTTCTTCAAAATTAAGTTTCCAACACTTTCTTAATTTGGATGTACACGTTATTCCGCGCTACAACAAACACTATGACCGCCTGTGTACAGCGATTGCACGGTAGACGCGTAAAATCAGCGCAATACACACTTTACAAGCCGCTACCCACACCAAAGGCGGCAACCAGTAGGTTACCGTCGGCGTGAAACCAGTGCCCATCTGGCAGTCTGTGGAGCGACAAAGACTTAGGGGAGCGCGTCTCGCACCTGAAGGGTCATTCACACGTCCTGCTGCGCGTGTGCGTTGATGCAGGGGCCAATACAGACGTCTGCAACATCTGCCGTGTCGGACGCCGTTTGAAGCTCGCTGCCTGTTGAGCGACGTGACGTCTGTGATCGCGGGCACCAAACTAACAACGCCCGACAAGAACGGACAGGATAATAATTACATGTTTTTTAGAGATTTAAAACACTGTTAAGACTTTCAGGTGCATCTAGTGAGAGGGGGACACTGTGCCATGCCACCAAGATCAACCCAAACCTAAGCCAAGGTGGCTGCACGTATAAGTATTACTGACAGTGAATTATGGACTGTTATTCTTACTTGAATCTTCAAATGTTGACAGAGACAAGTCATACTAGCTTTCACTAGGGATTATGGTCCCAACCTGTCGTCATCCACCTACTTTTTCGATCAACGTCCCAACATAGTTATGAACATTTTGGAAGGGCCAAATAATGTTGAATATCATTGTGAAACTGGTAGTATATCTTTGACAGAATGACAGTCACTCGCACTACTGTCATGTGTAATGATTGATAAGTCCATGTGTGGTGTTCACTAAACAGGTTTGCCAGGGAGAAATTATATAGCGTGGTATATCCAGTCCTTAGGACTTTATTTCCTGACAAACCTGTCCAATCAAACACCATCTTGACAACTCTGGGAGGCTTTGTGCTACATTACAATTACCGCACAGATATCAAGCTCACTTACGCATTTTTTATTATATATATATATATATAATTTACCAAAGATCAACAACTCAACACACCGAGATAGCTTTGAAAGCAAAGAAAATTTATATACAAGGCAACACAACATTGGCAAATAGTGATGACAATTATGAAATGATGTGTAACTATGACATATATTATATATATACAAGCGATTGTATGTTGGCTAGGGTTTTAGTTAACCTGTGAACATGGCTTTAATGTGGAAGTAAGCACAACTGCTACAATGCAACAGTGAGTGTTACCCAAGTGTTATGCTCTAAAGCATAAAGAAATAATATTTCCAGGTGTGCCCAGACCTGTAAATCAAAATTAGAATTGTAACCGAGTCATCTCACAGGATTGTATTTTTACAAGCTAGCTATGTATGTGTGTATGCATGTGTATATGTATTTACATTTGTGTGCTAGATGGTTTACGTCTCGGACACCAACAGTTTTATAAATTAATCTTCGATCCCTTTGAGGTAGCAGTACACTTTCATTTGTCTAAATTCCCTGTGTGTATTAATGGGATTAATCTTTGATCCTTAATGGCTCTAACTCATACATTAAGCACACCAATATTATTCATCAGGTGGCACCACCAGTGTGGAAGGAATAGTCACCTTGACCTTAGTAGGAAACAAGTACTCTTATACATATATGTATCATGTTATTGGAATTATTAAGATAAAGTGTCTGATATATGGCAAGTTGACCCACCAGACACTTTGTGAAGCCATATTCTGTGTCACAAGTGTACGTAATCCACATGAAGGACATTTTTGTTAGTAAAATCATTCAAATAAGTTACTTCTTATAAAATAACAACAGAATGTGTATTCTGAAGAAATGGTTATTGTAATATTTCATTGGCAAAGAAGCTAGCAATAGTGCCACTGAACATTATTTCTTCTAAAGGCCGACACTGCCGTGCCAGCACACCGACTGACACAGTACGAGTATTGATATAAATTGCTGAATAAATAATATAATTCTGCTAGCATAATTCCACAGTGGGAGCAAATATATAGAATTATATATGTACATATATATGCGTGTATACAAATATATATGTATATATATATATACATATATATTCAAGCCATACTAAAAGCAAACAGCTGACACCTTCCACATGCTTATCTACACAGTAGAATGTTCTACAAGCAGTTTCTTTGTTAAAATCACGCCATCCCTAGTGCGTTTAGCTGATTCCGTTTATATATTCTTTAAAAAAAACCTGTTCTCATAGTGAATTCTTCATGTTGAGTTCAATACAGGCACCATAAAAACTGCAAGCTGATCTATGTGAAGCCAACTATAGTTTAGCATTAAGCACCAATCATGCATGCCTGCCTTGTGCCTATGCGCAGCATGCATGCATTCCGTCAGTACATATTCAGTATTTAAACACACAAGTCAATGTAGCTTTGCTGTAACTCGACAAAGCAAACAAACTTTTTTTACACAATTTCTGCTTATCGCCAGGGAGTTGGCCTTGCCCTACCTAAGCTGACGGTTGGACGTTTCCTGGCTTAGGCTTATATAATGTGCCAAATGCGAACATAACCAGAAACACTGGGTCCTTAAATATAGACTTTGTACAAAATTTACATTGTCTGGGCGAAGAAACAGGCAGCAAGTTCACACAAACAGTCTTCTGCAATGATCGACACTGATGACAAAATTATGTAATTCTTCTGCAATAGTCGACACTGGTGACAGGATGATCTTATTCTTCTGCACTGGTTGACACTGATGACAAAAAGACACCATTCCTCTGCAATGGTCAACACTGATGACAGAACAGTGTCGTTCTTCTGCAGTGATCGACACTGATGACAGAAAGGTGACTTGTGTGACATGTAATGTCACTGTAGCACTGACACAGTGCAGGCAGCGGCATCATGGCATTGAAACAGTGATGCAAAGCAAGCAATGTCACCACCAATGACATTGATAATCCTGCTGTGTCATCGAATGTAACATTGCTGTGTCATCATGTCAAGCGATGTAAATTCTAAAGCACTCATGTCATGTCATGGAGCAGTTTGATCTGTCCATGTGCTGGTATCGCATGCTGGCAGTAGTGCGTGACCAATGTTGACTATGTCCGAGCACTGCTCTTCCTGCTCTTGCCCGTCTCCTCCTGCTCCTCATGGAGTCTGTATAAGAGCCATGGGTATCCGTGCTCCGGGCGTCAGTACCAGGTTCTGAAACACGATACATGAGGGATGTATAAGACTGACAAAACAACAAGTCTTCTAAGAAGTGTCACACTGTGGACATTTTGACACTGTTGACACTCTTGTCACACTGCTATGGTGGCAGATATTCCGTGCAAATTGTGTTTGCGTTTTAAACACCACAGCCCTCTGATGCATGTATCTATAACACTTCATTTGTTCCAGGGCAATCATTGATGTGGACAGCTCAACGAGCCAATATTTCTAAAATTGTATCTATCTGTGTGGCTATTTACAGTAAAACAATCAGTGAACAATTCAGACGCTTATGAAAATGTAATATTCACTGTCTAGACAGATTTTCTTCAGGTGATAGGCTCATATTTAACATATCCAGATGTAGGATCAAATCGTGCACTAATTAACATCAAAAGCAGAGTTTGTTACAAGTGATGGAGAGTCAGGGAGAGAGACAAAGAGGGGAAGGAGAGGGGAAAAAGAGGAAGAAAGGGGAGTGGTTGGGTGGTGGGTAATGTTGAGCGGATAGGGAGAGACTGAATGGGTGGTTGGGGAGAAAAAGGGGAGGGAAAGAAAGGGCACGGAGGGAAAGAAGAGGAAGGGTGGGCCAGGAGAGGGTGGAAGTATGGGGCTTGCAGCCTGACCAGTAGTGATTTTGACATCTTCTTCATGGAGCTAAAGACGACTCAAAGACACAGGGAGACAGAGAGGAGGTGGGCGTGAGGTATTTGGAGCCTTACGTGTAGTGACTTGGGCATCTTCCTCATTGAGCGAGATATTGGCGATATGAACGCAGTCGGCTTCTCGAAGTGTTTATCGGGCGTGACGCCAACGGGCGAGTGAACCGACCCCTTGCGCACCCTGCGGTCAGGTGTGCCATGTCCCCGCAAGTCGAGGGGCGTATTACGGTAGATGTTCTCGGAGTTCTCGTGGAAGTGTTCGCTTGCTGTGTGGCAGTGGAACGACTGGCTTGCGAGTCGGTGTGACATGTCACTGCTCGTCGTCTCGTGGCGCTTCCGACAGTTCACCGACACTGTTGATGTCATCGGCGTGCAGCCCCGTGACTTCTTCATGTCAACGATGTGGACTCGGGGACTTGACGGCAACTGTCACAACAACATTACAACATGAATCAACATGACTAAATACCTGTATTAAAACATTAACAATTATCTAAGTGAAAAGAAAATAAGATTTACTTATGTGTCTGACTACACAAAGTATTAATTATTTTACTTTTATAGATTTTTGTATGTGTGTGATTCTCATTATGACATGTATTACTGAGAGATTTACTGTTTATCATCTTATACAATATAAACTGTACGTGTTCAAACACATTCACTACCAAATAATGTAGCAAAAGCAACTATAGAATTCATCAGTCCAATATTTACAAATATCACATGGCTGCCATGCAAATCTGCACTGTGAGCTTGGATAACCCAGAAAGCTTTGTTCATACTGCGGCTTCAAGAAATGTGTAAGATATTAATAAATACATGGCAGGATGCGAAAGCAAGTAAGAAAGCAGAAAGCACCAGCACTTACAAGAGGTTGTTCGGGCTTAAACAATCTCATGATAGGTGTCGGTGTGGCAGGGGTCATAGGTCGCAGCAACGAGTACTTGATGACCGGGGTATGCTGTAGGCAAAGTGGGGGTCACAGGTCAAAGCAGGGTGGTCAGTAAGCAAGCAAACAAACCCTACTACAGCACTCATGTAGACAACTGGACTCACACTGAATGGGCTTCTTCTTGTTATAGTTAGTAGGCTAAACCACACCACTAAATTAGTCATGCATAAGTATGTTAGCTGCAATATACACCAATTTGTCAAAAGCACTTATTTCATCACATATTCCGAACCATTTTCTGTAAAAATTAACATACGCAACCACCTGAAAAATATCTATGCGTCAGTATCATTGTCTCCATGATTAACACCCTAATACTGCTGCTTCGAAAGTGTTTTTGCCACTAGTTTCCTCATTGCTGTCTTCATATTACAGCCTGCCTGTTACAGCTGATGGCTATTGTCTGTCAAAGCCATGATTCCTTTGCACCATAGCTACTTGCTATGTTTAAGAGTAAATAATTCTTCTTCATTATCACAAGCAAAAAATTCCACCATAACAACTGTCAGTTGTTTCAAACAAAATGTTGTTTTTCCTATCACAATGTGACATATAATACGCACGTTAGACATTTATCTTCACAACCTCATCGACTTATAATATAATCATGCTTAGTAATGAGCTCACGGGAAACCTGGAAAGTAGACTAAGCCAGAAAAAGCAATGACGCAAGTCAACACAAATGACAGTGAATGACATACCTGTGGCTTGACAGTGGTGACGGGGTTGCAGTTGACCATGGAGGGGGTGGAGTGGGGTATAGTGTAGGGGTTGACACGACTCGTGGGGTACACAGCGTGAGCCTGCACACAGTGACCCGACCCTCGTCTCTTGTGGTTGCGACTCACCATTTTCTGGAGGGAGCAGCAAATTATTAAAAATGTAATACTTGCTAACATGATGCTTAATTTTCATGTGATATTCATCGTCGTATGCTAGGGTGTGTGTGTGTGTGTGTGTGTGTGTGTGTGTGTGCGCGTGCGCGTGTGTGTGTGCGCGTATTATTTGGTGTGGTGTGTGGTGTGTGGTGTGTGTGAGTGTGTAGTCGTTTTTAATAAGAAAGTTTGAGGTATTAAGATTGGAAAATGCTACTCACTTTTAATGACTCGCTCAGTGATTTGCTACGCTTGTGTTTAGGTTCAGGAACAGCTGTTGGTGTTCCTATGGCATTCGCCTTGTTGAACTGAAAACAACAGTGAGAATGTAAACATAGTCTCTCACAAAAATATCACCATAGGCAATGCAAACAGCAACCTTACTTGTAATCCTTAATTTATGTAATTATATTGATATAGAATGCAATATATACACACACCTCATTGTAAATTATCACAAGAAAACATAGACAACTTCTCTCCGGATAACTGTCAGGTGTCATGACTTCACGGTCAATGAACTTATCAAATATCATGAAATTAATATTAAATGCAATAATATCGTAAGCATTTTCAATAGTGCAGAACGGTCAATTATAAAATACTGTATAAAAACAGTTTTAACTGAAAATGTTATCTACAGTCGTGCCTCTTCATAGCGCGAATTGGCCATAATGCGATCAGTCGATATCATTCTGTAGTTTTACTTAGAGAGATGATTCACAATGATGGCCATAGCATGAGAACTGTACGGGATAAAGACACCACGATGACTTCCTGCGAGAGAACTGACTCACCTGTTTGAGGAACTTGCGTTTCTGGGCTGATTCGGGCATGGACGAGACATGGGCGTAGAGTTGGGCTAGCTCCATACTCGTGTCAGTGTGGGCGGCGGCCTTTTGAGATGCCTGTCTGTCGGCAAACGTCAGTGTCGTGTTGATGATGACGACGTCTGACGGGTCGAGTGTTCTCTGTGGGACACACAACACACATGTTGGACATTTGGTACGGAGGTCAGGGGTCGATCACATTTAACACCTAAGGGTGGCCTGAAGTATTTTGTATGGGTTCAACTTCACCGGCCAATTGTGGCCTTGCACTTCTGAGCTTTATGACTGAGACCTGCCAAATGTATTAGCAATGGTTTGTATTAGCACAGTTATAGCTGACTATGTACACAACTGAACAGTCTAAATACAGTTTATTATTATTTAGCATATTCCACTACTTACATGATACTACTGGTACATTTTATTCCCCCCACGACACAAGGTGACATTTGTTCTCACCCGTCATGCTTAGTGCTGTTTAGTACGTGGCAAACTAATGCAACTACCCAATAAGACAAAAGTGTTGAAAGGCAAACATAAACAGCTGCATGCTTGCACATTCAAACACACATACACGTGCACACACACGTGCACACACACGTGCACACACACGTGCACACACACGTGCACACACACGTGCACACACACGCACGCACGCACGCACGCACGCACGCACACACACACACACTAGCATATAATATTATATACAACATCAAAGACAATGGGAAGAAGCAATCTTGCTCTTGCTTAGGTCAATCTTGCGCAGGCACACGTGTGCACAGTACTACACACATGCACACGTGTGCACAGTACTACACACAGGCACACATGTGCACAGTACTACACACAGGCACACATGTGCACAGTACTACACACAGGCACACATGTGCACAGTACTACACACAGGCACACATGTGCACAGTACTACAGCACAGTACTACTACATGCATATGATTTAGCTATGTTTTTACATTAACATGTGACAAGAAGTGACCCTCCCGTTACCCAGAAGTAACCCCTGTTGTACCTTGTATCTGGGTCGACTGCCCTCTGCCTCGTCCTCGGAGCGGGAGGAGCCAGAGAAGCTGTCAGACGACTCCTCCATCTCCTGCCAGAACTTGGCAATGTCACGGACCAGCGCCTCGGGCACCTGCAACAACCGCAACTGCTTTCACTTTCGTAATCGGATCTATCACCAGTTACACTGATGATGTCATCAATTTGTATGCAGCAAGTCTAGGAACAGTTTGATGATGAGTTGTATGATGAATATCCTTTTTAGGACATTAAGGTTAAAATGAAGAAACATGAATGTCCACTAGTGTGGTTATCAGAGATCAGCACAGCGCCACATCCACTATTGTTCACGGCGCTTCACAATATTAAAATACATAAAAATTGAAGAATTGCACTATAGAGATAACGTGTCCTTACAACAGATTTTACTTAATGTTTTAATACATTGTTTAACTTTATTAAACTGCTGCATATATAACAAACTGTTGATGCACTACTTAGTACTGGTGTGGAGGGAGTCTGACCACCCAGTCACAAGTGGCTACTAGTGTAGTGTGGACAGACTGTCCTACCAGTGACAAGAAGAGATTGAAAATAAAAACAAGTATCCTTATCAACATATCCTGAACCTCAAAGATTCTTTTAAATAACACATCCCAGCACTACACAATATTAGGTCATCGTTACTTTGTGGTAAGGGAGAAAGAAATACAGGACTGTCTGCTGACCTAGTGGTAGACTTACCTGGAAGAGAAATGGTGCCTTCTCAATCATGAAGGAGACAGCCTTGGTGATACTGGGGGACACAGCCTGGAGCTCACTGGCTGCCATCTGGAACACCACAGGACTGTTACAGGCTGACATGTTACAGGCTGACACGTTACTGGGTGACATGATACAGGCTAATATGTTACAAGCCGACACATTACAGACTGACATGTTACAGGCCGACGCATTACTATAATAATTCTGTTTCTTAATATAGCGCTGTTCAAGTAATTAAATGCCAATCAAAGCACTTCAAAATAGCACGACGTGTTGACTAAATCTAAAATATAGTTTCAAACAGAACAATCTACAACTAGTCGTGCTATAAAATAGTTACAGGCCAACTGAAGCAAAATATCATCCCGACATCACAGGCACGAATGGGAGGAGGTGAAAGGTCATACCTTGCGGGGCACGAGGATGTGGGGTGCGAAGAGCGTGCCGAGCGTGTCGGCCGTCATCTTGTTGCTCTGCTCCTGCTCCACCTGGTGGAGGAGTCGCAGCAGACACTCGAGCACGGCGAAGTTCTCCCGCGGCAGCAGCTGCAGCAACAGCTGTACCGTCTGTAGCTGCTTGTGTTGCTGTACCATGTCTGTAGGCAGAGACACGCACGTCACACACCTTCTAGTGACACGCTGTCACCACAGTGTCACTGAGCACTGTCACCACTATCACATTGTCACTGAGCACTGTCACCACTATCACATTGTCACTGAGCACTGTCACTATACAATTTTTTTTTAATTCACCGACAGTCTTAGTAATATATTTGATTAATTATGATTTATTTAGTTTATCAATTTTGTGGCATATATGTATATATTATGCCACAAAATTTATAAGCTAAATAAATCATAATTAGTCAAATATATTACTAAGACTGTCGGTGAATTATGTTTGCATTTAACTATTTAATTGATGGTTTTAATGGCGGATGTAATTTTTTCCCATGCGATCCTAGGCTGATATAATTTAAGTGCAATTTCAAGCTGATCATATCCAGTACTTAAAAAATAATATTTTAAAACAAATATTTTTTAATTAGGAGAAATCACATTTTTGTACACTGCAAAAAGCAACCACGTCAATTCAATCGATAGATGTGTTTGAACAGTGCATTCATAACAAAAATCTAACGAAACATGTTCAGGAAGGTTAAAATGCAGCGTCGCTGAGAGAATACACGATGGTTTGTGTCGGTGCATTACCAGAACGGTGACTATGGCACTCCACCTTACGTAACTCCCAACCAAGCGGAAGGGTGGATTTAGACGGGTACATCTGTGGCGAAACCCGCGGAAATGTGAAAGGAAAACAGCCCATTGTGTGGAGTTAGACACACAAATTAACTACATCAACACACTGCCTGGAATGGTGGGCCTCACAAAGCCAGACCAGGAGCACTCATTGCCTGCTGCACATACAGGCTGTGGGTGGCTGGGACCTGGGTCAATACACAGGTGGTGGCGGGAAGCAGGGGATAGAAAGGGTGCTGTAGTGTCTTGGGTTGGGTGGTAGAGAAGGGTACCCTTTCCAGGAATTTGGAGGGGGTGCAGTAAGGTTGTGTCCATGTGGAAGGTTGGCACAGAAAAGGTGCGTTTTCGGTGTAGCGGCCTTTGAAACAGGCAAAGGCTGCAGTGAGTGGTTGAGGGTGTAAAGGTGGGGTGGGAGGGGGGTACAGAGAGGGTGCACTCACCAGGGACCTGTAGGTGGGCACTGTAGTGTTTTTCAGTCAGCAGTGGTTCTGGCAGTTCGCCCAGGAAGATCTTGAGGAGACTGGCGACATCGTGGGCGCTGTAGACGTCTCGCTCCAACTCGACACACAGGTCTTCGCCAGCGTCCAACTTCTCCCGTAGGAGGCGCTGTCGTCCAATGTGGCCGTTCTTGCGGAACAGGCCCTCCTCCTGCAGATCTACACAATCGTCACACATCGGGTTAATTCGTGTAAATGAAATATAATCGTCAAAACTGAATGTCTCATAACGAGAGAGGACATAATGTCTCATTTATCAGTTTTTAAATTCTGTACCACACTTGAAACGATTAAATTTCCAAGTTTAATAATAAACAATAGATTTGTCAAGATTAACCTTAAAATAAGCTAAATGCCAGGAATATGTCCTAGAATATTTTTTAACATTTCTTTTCAAGGAACTTACTACGTTCTGTTTTAGAATATTCTGTTTTTGAACACTGCAGATCATTCAGTCTGTGTTTTCTACATCCTCAGATGTAAACATTGCGTAGAGTAAAACCTGTCCAGCAACACTGCTGCACGCACAAAATAAATGAAACCATATTTTGAAACGACTGAATACAGTGTCGTTTGTTTCATGCTGTGTAAACTGACAAGGAATGGTGTGAGTGAATCTTAACGTCTTCGCGCTGTACTCACTCTCTGGCTGTGAGAGGAACTCTATCAGGGGAAAGATCTGTTCCATGACATCTGGGCTGAGGGGAACCCCAAAGGTGCAGCCCGTCCCCGTGACAGGATGGCTCTCTGAAACACAACCACACACACGTCAACATGGAGCAGGAAACACATCAAAACCACTTCTTATAGTAATAATAATAAACACACAACTTTACATTTCACTCGCTGGTAGTGTAGAATGAAGTTACCTAGTTTGAATTTAAATGGCCAGAAATTATTCAAACCCAAAACCTCTTGATCAGTTGTGTGTCTGGTGTTCTAATCACTATGCCACTATGCTTCCAACCTCCACTCGTGTCTGTCTCTCGACAACATTCCTACCATCAGCAACACTCAGATGCAACGGCAGGCACCTTCAAATTGCCAGCTTTATGATGCAGATTTAAAACTATTCTCCTTGCACAACATCAATCGGGGGTGGGTGGGGTGCGGAGGGGGGTCATGGCAGATTCAATACTTTACCACATTCCAACTGAAATATCTAACGAGAATCATGAAAATCCTTTGCCTACTAGTAGAATCAATGAGACTTCAAGATTAGAACAAATTAAGAGAAGGACAGATTGGAAGTCATGATGTACTTTGGAAGAAAGAAGAGTCCCTGTCTGACATACATAACTGCAAAGTAGGTCGCCTGAAGACTAACTGGCAAAAGTAACTATAACAAGAACCAGACAACAACAGGGCTGGAGGAGAGACAGAAGCTGACTTCATGGCTGGAGACAGGAGAGACTGGAGAAGATGCAATGAGCAAAGATGTCTGGCGACTACAGCTGCCCAGAATCCACACGAGTGTGTATAAACTCAATGTATTTGTTTGAATCTGCCACACAAAGGCACACACAGCACCAATAGCACTAATTATGATGTGTTATAGACACAGGTGACTTTTTGCAGGTAATGATAAGCCCACATCTAAGTCGGGTTCAATTAGGGCCTGTCACCTGTGGGGTGATGTTAGAACACCCCAGCAGAGGGGCCAGCAACTTGAAGGGTATCAACCCAGGGCAGTCACACCTGTAGTCCTCACAGATTTCTGACCCCCTTCCAAGGCTTGATGCTGTGGCTGCCCATCTGGGTACTAATTAACTTTCTAATTGCAATCATGAGGACAAAGGTTCCATTAGCAGGTGTATTGTGTGACAGGCCAGGCCATGGCTGCTTGCCCCAATTTGTACACTGACAAACCAGTTCATGATTGTAATCACTGAAACCCAAAATGCTGTCCAAGCAACCAAACTACTCACACAAGTTACCTGCACAAATAGGTAGCTGCTATACTTTATCTGAAGCAACACAGCAACACTGAAGCAACAGGTTATTCTAGTGTGAACAAGGTTTAACTTTATATTATAGGTTCCAAACAATCCTGCACTGATATAACGTTCAGAAACATGGACACTAACAGACAAGGCAAAGAGCAAACTAGCAGTCACACAAAGATGGTATTGCAAATATCACATATCCGGACAGAACAAACATCTGGGTAAGAGAGGGTTAGAAGACAAAGGTCACAGACATCCAACTCACATCAGAATATTTTCCAAGTATGACTCAAACGAGAAGATGGAAGTGGACCTGGACCGGGCACATCAGTAGACTATGAAATAACTGGTGGAAATCTAGCAGATAAACTGATCTGGAAACAGCATGCTGAGGCCTTTGCCCTACCATGGGTTACTATGGCATGATGTACAGCTGTATTGGAAATTTCTGTAGAATCCATGTCTCAACTAAACCACCAGAGACCCGGTATAAGACCCTTTGAGCAAAATGGTGTGTTTATACTTCAGGGCGTATTAACTAGGGAAACTTGCGGTACTTAATCCAAAGATACCCATAAACAGTTACAGAACACGAGATAAGGGAAACGCTCCATGCAATCAACCCGAGTTTTATGTTTAATATGCGGTACATTTGCGGCTGGTGGGAAAGACTTTACAGGTTTCACGCTGTGTTATACGTCAGTTACTGGCTCCAGTCCATCAACCTAATGCGCTTATCTCCTCTTCCTGCACTCTCCCACTCTTCCCTTCTCCCAGACTGCTTCCTAAGCCGATCAGGGCCATTTATCCCCACTTTGCCCCCATTAACCTAGCCCCACACACAGCAGGTAAAGTCAATGCATTCACCCCAGTCAGACTCTGTGCAATTAGCGTCTGAATTTACCTAGCTGCTAATCCATTAAAAACAAGGTTATGGGTGATTATGTGTTTAGAGGTGACATAGTGACCAGGGGCAGTGGACAAACAATGACCAGTCCAGCTGGCCAAAGATACAGCAGAGATTGGGGTCAGCCACAGTAGCAGTTTAGCCTTCTGGCAACTTGCAATTAGCCAATTTCCTTCCATGTAACCATTAGTCTAGTAAAAAAATGAATTTTTGGGTAACATTTTTTATTTCAACCAAGACAATTTATACCACTGGAAAACATTGAGTTAGTTTCTCAACAAAGGCATAATAGTTGTTGTGTTTATCAGTGCTACTGGCCACACACCACACGGCTCCATCTGTCCAGGCCCAGGGCAGGAGGCAGCAGTGAAGGCTACTCTAGAGATTGTCTCAGCCATTACTGGCTAATGGTCACCTTCGCTGGACGTTGCTGACACCATGGGCCACATTGACCGTTAGTTATGAAAGGCCATTATGTGCTCTGAAGGCTTACGCGTTCAGGTAACGTGCATGTAATACTTAGTTCACGCTGTCAGCTGGTTGGACTGCCTGAAGCCATTCTCAGCATAGTTCAACCCACAGTGTACAAAATCAAACCATTGTCTTTTTTTAAGTTGAGTTTGCAGTAAATTTTCATACCTTTCCTTTTAGGACACTTGTCATAACCACTGCAACAATCATATTTTCACTGATCTCATCTTAGGATAATTTTACAAACTTGTCAAGTATGCAAAATGGCATGCTAACTTGTATACAACATTTGTTATTCAGTTAAACTACTAAAATATTATTGACTGGCAAAACATTGTGGGTACACTGTAATTGGCAAAAGTAGTTGAGCTTATTCATGGTTCAGTAACTTACCAGATGTAATAATCAAAGTCAATTCTTCTCACAATTAAAATTAACAAGTATAAAATCTTAACAAATCACACGTGATGAACTTGATTCACAGATGGCTAAATCAACATGTGTATTACTGTATAATGCTGGTGTAAATTAGACTCAACAGTTTGACCATTACACATGTCAGGTGACACATGATAGGGGCAGTTACCCTGTCCAGGAACATCCCCAGGAAGGGGTGACATCTGATTAGCAGCACTCAGAGTAAGATCCATTATCAGAGCTCTCAGTGGGACTTTGGCTGGGGGTCCTGTTTCACAAAGTCTGTGGGGGTGGCTTGGGGGAGGGGACTGGGGCATGGCTTGATCAAACAAAGCAGATTGGGAGGATTGAGGATAAATTCTAATACCTAACCAAGACCGTAGAAGCATAACTGATGCTGATCTTGCCCTGGTAATAATTACTGGTAACTATTCAATCACAATACCACAATATTCTCTTCAGAGTGCCTTCATAATTTTACATAAATTAACATTATTCAACTTATTTAAAAAAAGCAATTTTGTTCTACAAACCCCAATAAAACCTCCAATAAGATCTTTTTCCGTGTGCAATTACACCACTTTGCCCTGAGGCCATGTAGAGCAGACCTTTGTCTATTGTCTGTGATGCAGACTTCATGATATTTTACTCAACTCTCATTGTACCTGGGCTAAACACATTTGAAAGGAGCAGAACAGGAAAGAAACCCTAGGGGAAATCACCCCACTGCCATTAGCACCTAGGAGAGGTTAACACCTCAGTATATTACATCACACTAGTCACCCCACTGTCTTCACACCCCACAGCTCTTCCTTGCAGGCTAAATCATGGCTGCTCTGATTCCTGGCCTCGGCAATAGTCGGATTTTCTCACCAAATCTCCGGCCAACCAATTCCTTTGGAAATACCCAGGGAGACAATAGGTTGGGAGGTGTGGGAAGGGAAGTACAATACAAGGAGAGGAGAGGGGGGATGATTCAAGGCGTAGTAGAAGTCTGCAGTGGTGCTAGCTTATTACAGTGGCAGTGTAGTGGCCTCCATCGACAATCACACAAATTCTCTTTAATTTTATAATAATAACTCTGTTAAGGGAATAGCCTTATTGTCTTCATTGTAAATGCATGTTACAGATCAAAATACCTAAAATATTTGGGTACAGTGTATAGGCATACTTTTTAGTTTAAATTTACAGATTTATGATTTTATAATTTTAATGTTCATCCCATATTCTATTCATACTGTTATTTAGTGAAGTATGGTTGTATTTTTTTATTCTTCTTTGAAGCAACATCCTGCAAACATTACTACATTTTATGTCGTTCATTGTTTCCTAACAACGATCCTTTGTGTCGCCTACAGGTGTCCCCACCTAGTGAGGGCGGTTAGAAAGCACTCCAAACATCCAGCGACAACTTCAACTCGATTGCAATTCAGTGTCACCTATGGCCCTCACCCCCCTGGAAAACAGGTGAAAACCCCTTGAAGGTTTGGGCAGGGGCTGTGGAGAGAGTTGGAGGGTGTTTCTAGTGTGAATTGCAGTTGGGGGTGATTGCAGTGATAACACACTTGCTGCTGGGACACAGCTAGTATTCAGCTACTCCCCCTATCACCACCCTTCAGGGTTGAACTCAAGTTGACACTGAGTGGAGAGGGGGGAGGGCTAGAGGGGAACCACCCTGCCCTGTTCAGTGTACACTGTGATAAACACAATGATGCAATCGTTTCATTAGTGCCAGTGTAATATCACTAATAACTATACTGCACACAGTTGTGTGAGGTTGAGGGGCATTATGGGTCGTGGCTGATCACACACCCAAATACACCCAGTGTAATCTGTGTGTGCAAGCACATTATATTCAACAAATCCAACGTGGGGATTTAGAATCCTGCTGCAAATGTTTACTGTGTGTCAGGGATTAACTTTTGCATTCCTATTGTAAGAATTATCACTTACTTTGGAGGATACTTATTAGTGGCGGACTGAAACATTGCACGTTTCCAATCAATATACTCCAAACTCAGTGATCATTCTCACAAAATCTTGCAGCCATGTACAATACATTCCGATATTCTGTACTCTTGCCTGACAGTAACTGCAAAACTGTCTTATTCAGTAATGCATATCTATGGTGGAATACAGATGACTATGTTAAAATACCACACAAAATGCATGTAGACATACATAGTTACACATTTATGAACATACACAGTAAAACATGCTGTGCATCACAAGAATGCTGAGTTGCATTTAAATGTTATAACATTTCCACAAAAGCAACTGTATTTTTTATGACAGGATAAACAAGACAAGACTGTGTATATTTTACACAACACGGATATTATTTGAGCAACATACCTTTGCTACTTTTCTTCTTTCCAAAGTGTAGAAAGTGAATCTTTGTTCGTTCGGTTCCGAGGGCCGTGCTGTTGGTGTTGCCACCAGATGGCGTGGTGGGCAGGTCACCGAGGAAGTCTGCGAGACTGCTGCCAGGAAGGTCAAGCAGGAAACTGAGGTGCATCTTACAGAGCTGGTGGAACTTGGCAATGTTTGTGTTCTTGAGTCGATTCACAAGCCGGGTGGCCTCTGACAGTGACAGACTGCTGGTGTGTGATACATCCATCATGTCTGCAGTCTCAGACCCTAAAAAACCACAACAACGACAACGGTTACAATGGGAACCTGGTCAGTGCAAGACAATGCACACAGTACTTGTTCATAATTTTTTTTATGTTTGAAAATCTGACATTTTAAATAAGTCATCCAATCAAGTCTTCTCGTCCAGATTCATAATTTTCTTGACAAAATGGACCATTCTGGAATCCACATATCAAGTTTAATGCTAATTTGCGTACAAGATATGTCATTTAGATGTTAAGAAAAAACCTACATTTTGACTGACAGGTAAACAATGGATGGAAATGGAAATAACAAAAGTTATACAGTAGCATAAAGTTGTTTGCACCTAAACTGCAAGTAAAACGAAAATATTAAAGTAGTCATTCAACTACTAAACACACACACGTGCCCGCGCGCACACACAAATGCACATATTTAATAAATTATTAACACATCACTGTACATTCTGTTGATTTGTGATGGGTTAATTATAATATGTTTAAAATCGAGCAATACGTATTCCAACAGAACAATGGCGATTGTATAGACCAGAAGTTACAACTAGTTGCATAATTGGTGACTGTGACACATCTAGTGATGTGGGAAATGTTGGACCAGTAGCAAATAACAAACTGTCTCAGGTATCTAGCATTTACTGCCAGAGTTGATAATTATTTACCAGGGTGGCTGGGGTGAATGGAACCCTGGGATGTGATCAGCTCAGACACAGGGTCTACCTACAGCTGAATGAGGGTGCTGGCAACCACAGTAGTTGGGTGTATGATATCAAAGGGGGCTGACTTCATCAGACCTGTCTTGTGTAGGGTGGGGTGGACTGGTGAGGGCACACAGGGGCTGTTTGATGTCCCAACCTCCTTACAACTGAGCAGCAGGCAGGGCAGCAATTACTACCCTGACAGGCAACAGGAGATGGCAGATTACTTTTGCCCCTACCCTGCCAGACAGCAGGGGTTAATTAGAGCACATCATCAAGGTTGGGGCAGATTTGTGAATCTCTGCACAAACCGCCCACATGCCACTGACTTCACTCACAATTCAGACACAGTTCAAAAGTCCATCTTTATCTTCCTATAGCTGTCACATAGAATGTTCCTAACTTTGCATGACTCTGGCAACTAACAGACCTTTAAAATAACCTTTTCTGGGCCTCTTTGAATAGTTATTATTAAAAACAGAATCAATGGTACACCAACTAAACATACTGAAGATTGTGTTATATACAGTGGAGGCAGGTGCAAATTCTCAGGACTGCTATTTGATGTTAGAGGACTGTCACCTGGTCCCACGGTCAACGTACCTAGGACAATGTGGTACAGTGTACAACATATACAGCTGATTCAGCTAACTTCCTGCTAATAATTGCCATACCTGGCTGAAGAGGAGGATTCTGGGTAACTGAAGATACAATGCTGCTTTCAATATGATAATTACCATACATTTTGAAATAAACCATGCGTACCAACAGCTTAAACTAATGTATACATACCAACGCCCACAGATAAAACTGAATATTTTATTATTACAGTGGAAATAAAAGTCTAATCTGATACTAAGAGTTTGATACAGAATGAAACTTTAAAAAATGCCAATTGTTCACTAGTCACCTGTCGCTTATTGCAATCACATTAGATGTTAAATCTGTACATGCCAAAACCAGTTATATCATAGGACTTAGTAAACCATTACTGCAATTACAAGTTGTTGTTAGAGATAGTTTAATAACCAATACAGGATAAACCTGTCATACAATAACTAACTGATACAACACTGAATATATTAATAGTTTCTTACTGGTTAAAATACATGATTGAGAGACAAGGCCTGGTATATTGGACTGCCCTGCTTGCTTGGTGCACTTGCTCTTGTTGTTAAACAGTGCAACAAGCCACTTTCATTTACTGGTCTGTTGGTGTTATTAGAGAAAATAACCACTCTCGGAACAAGATTAGTGGAATAATGGACATGAAATAACAGTGCGGCGGCAAGAGAAATGATTGGGTAATGGTAATATGGTGACAGCTTTCCCATTAAATGTGTGAAACATACACTTAGCCTCTGTCCATGCCCTGGTGGAAATTGAACCCACCATGTAATACACAGGGGAAATGCTCCCTGCCCCCCAGACCTAACAGATTCCCAATGAAATATCCCACTGCTATATTGCTTCCCATCTCACATATATAATACCCTGGGGGCAAAGGGGGTTGTAGCTAGGGGCTGGAGTTTCTAATGGACCCCTGCCCCCCTGTGTGGACTGTCTAAGCCACCCCCACACAATGGAGCAGCTCTTTAAGATTCAAAGGGCACACCCCTTTACCCTGCCCTTTTATCTTCACTCAGTGGGAAGTCCCATAGAAGTAGAAATTTAATTTAGGACAGAGTGATTTGGAAAGCACAAATGCTCTCTTCCTCATTGTCTGACCAGACATGGTCAGCTGTGAGGGTCAGTACAAAGTGTTTTCATCAACTGACCATTGCTGGACAGACAACACACCCTGGATTAGACACATTCGTGGCAATATTGCTCATTATCAATCACGCTTTGAAAATGTGCGGTACGATTTAAGACCTCTACAGCCTGATAGTTTTATTTGTAAAATAACTTCAAACGTAGTACAACATGCAGACTTTTCAACACCTTTGCCACACAACTGTTTGGTAAACCACAATAAATGTGTTGTGTCTATTGATTAGCAGGAAGCACTGCAAAGATTAGATTGGTATTCACAGAAAACTCTCAAGTATGTTGAATCAGTTATCTCTCAGTTCTAGTCTTGACTGTCAATTTCAAAGAGCAATATTATATGAGCTTGTGACTAATCTGCCTGTCTGTGCAGTATATCACGATACCTGGTATTAATTAACCACTATTTGTTGGGTAGCATACATTTAACTTACTGATTGTAGAATTAAGAACATAACATTTATAAACGAGGAAATCACATGGTGGTGGTTAGCAATGACTGTCTTTATACGGACACTGAAAAATAATAAAATGTTCAGCTTTCTGGAAACATAGTGTAAAAGATAATAATTGTTGGTGTACGACACCAAATAATAATTAAATACATTTTATCTATTAAGATATATATTTTTAAATCAAACAATGTAAATGTCAGATATATTTATACAACACAGCATGATCTTGCGGTAACAAAACAAGCTGCCATTCGTCCTTTAGGAGTGATTCTGCTCCTTCTGTAAGTAGGTAGTCTAGACATATGATCAGAGACAAGATCTTAGTGGAACCCCCATATCCTGCCAGCCCCCATAAGCCACCCCTGGTATACCTGATGGGTCTACAATAGTCTACACCCCAACAGCAGCTGATGGACTGGTTCCATTAGGGTTCTTACCCCATCAAAGCCCACCCCACTCACCATTATGCAGGCCCAGACAGATTTCTCCCACTCACTTTACTGCTGAGGTTTAATGAGAGACAACAGACAGCAGAGGTTTCTCATGCAAATCAGACATGTTTTAGAGGATGAATTAAGTGCATGTGGGGAGAGTGAAACAAGAGGTTTATGGCCCTACTTCCACTGTGTGTGTACTGCAGGTGTGTGGGGCTCATGTAACAGTGAGTATCCACCCCATATACACATCAACATGTGAAGTCTGCAGTGGCACCTCAAAGTACACACCATCATGCTTCCTTTCAACTCGGAATATTTTATATGGCGCCTGGATGTCCCCAATTTAACTTCACCAATGCTGCAATACTGTAACGATGGACATTTTAATGTATTTATAATATTAGATTGTCACAGAACTTTAAGTAGTACAATAATTTTTTATTTCAATTTAATTTCTTTAAACAGAACACTGCCTACCTATAAACAGTTATATAATTACTACCACAACATCTGTCTAACTGTGTTTTACTTATAATAATTAATGTCTATCTGACTGATTTATATTTATAAAAATATTAACCTTGCAGCTAGTAAGCAATGCAAATGTGCTATTCAGAGTAAACACTCTAAACAAATAATGGTTAAAGTATAACTATTAAAAGATGATTTGAACACAAGAACTTACTTGTGTGGTTGGTCAATATAATCGAATAGGTACAATATAAAACACTTATGATTTTATGAACAAGAACTTATAAATTCTAGAAACAAACTTGTGCCAGTCGACAAATTACAACAAGACAAGAAACAATGGACACCACTTCTCTGGTGCAGTATTGACTTCAGTTAATACACACACATAGGTGAGGAAGCAAGGTAAACAGAACCAGTGAACTGTGACTTGTGACATGTGCCAGCCTCACTCAGTCACAACTGACACACCTTTGAAATCTGTGAGGGAGAATCTGGTCCATTGTGAGGCAGCAGGCAGAGCCAGCAGCTATCAACACAACCTCCCTGGGCCTGGGAGAGGGAAGGGAGAGAGGGACACTGTGTCCACAGTGCCTCTGTCAACACCTGCACACAAAGGCTCAGCTTCTCTGTGTGTATTAGCTGCTCACTGCAGGCCAAACTGTCAAGCACTGACACAGGTGTGAGATGTCACTGAGAGGTGTTCCCAGCACACCTGGTGGAGAGTAGATGGTGAATACACACCTGATACAGGCTAATACACACCTCCAGTACACACCTAATACACAGAACAGGAAAGACACATCCACTGTGATTTCCCACTATCTGGCTACTGCAGCCTGTCTGTCGTCTGTGAGTGCAGCAATAATAAACATCCGCACCCGAAATGTACACAACTTCGACAACAGTCAGAAACTGATACCCCAACTTCTAAACATTCCCCTTTACCCTCTTCCTACTGTCACGTTATAAATACGTTTATATTGGAGTAATTGTACAAAGACCACGAACCGTTAAAGGTATGTTACTACATCACCCAATTACAGAGTATTTTAAATGTACTTTTTACCTGTTCAAAGTCAGATAATAAATTGAATGGTGAACTTTATTTATCGTTTTGACTAAAACATGATTTATAACACAAGCTTGAATATGCTCTTATATCTTCAAGGTAGTGGTTCATATAATAATTTTTAATGTTTCAATTATGTACACCTAATTTCAATTCAAACCACAGCTAAAATAACAGAACAAAGTATAGCCATTGTAAAAATTACCGTCTAAATAATATCTGAATATATATAATTATGTAGTATTCATGGGCCATTGAAGCTCGAGTTCTTACATGGACTAATCCATCATTTTATTACGCTGTACAAGGTATTCAATTCAAGTGAAAAATATACACTGTTTAACTTGAATTGAACACCTTGTACTGGTAATAAAATGATGGATTTGTTCATGTAATGATTCTAGCTTCAATATCTGGTATGAGACAGTAGACAGGAGATAAGACACCACATTGCGGTGACTTACAAGTATGGTTTAGGAATGAAGGAAACACCAGGCAAAGTGCTTATAGCCACCACCTGTCCAGTGCCAACTGGTGGCGCTGTCAGATGAAGAGGACAAAACAAGATCTACAGGACAGAGTGAGGCTTCCTTCCTCCCATCCCCTCCCCTCCCTGCACCCACTAGTGCCTGGAGACAGCCAGCCCCTGCCCCAGCCCTAGCCCGGGTGTCCGGCTTTATCAGAGGCTGCATTAACAGAGTGCCCCTTGTAGTGGTAATGAGAGAGGACACTGCTGACAAGACAGCTGTCTGGAGCAGGACACCACAGCCACCATATCCTGTGTGCTGACAGGAATCAAGGCAAGGGAGACAGACACATGGATGAGTCAACGCTAAGGGTGTACTTGCATACTCTCGGATATGCATTTCGACGCACCAAAATTATTAATCTGAAGGATTGCGACACAGAATTTATTTTACAAAATTGAACCGGTTTGATTGTGTGTTACAAAAAAGTCTCCCTCAAAGTTGTCATCTCATAAACGTCACCTATAAAGTACAGGCTGGTTTTGTCTAATTGTCACCAGCTAACAAATTGATTGTTCAATTTGAAATGTTTATATCTTCAAGACGGTACCCAGGCCTGATGGTACCTAAAATGATAGATATACTCATGTGTATTGCAGCAATTCACATATCCATACATTACACTGTGTTTACTTTGGATTGTACAGTCATGTCTGTGAGATTATCTAATACTACACAGACATCATCAACAAGTAGAAGGAATCAACTTCAGACCCGTGTGCACAGTCTGAACTTAAAGTAAAAGAAAGAACTGGCACAAGAAGCAGGAATACCTAAATAGTCAGAAAATGATGTGTAAATTGTAAGAACATGTAGTGACAATACTACATACTAAGTTGGACTTTCCATATACTTCTCATATTCCAGTTTTGAAAGTTTATATGCTTAGCACATTCTTATAACATGCAACCCACTGAATGTTTAAACCACCTGAGGCAGTCAACATCGCCAGGTCTTGCAGTGCCAGTGAGGTACAGTAACACATCTCCCCAGCACAAAGCACGTTCTGAAACAACTTACCTTGTGACATAAAGAAGCTCGGTGTGGTATTTGGTATCATTCAATGACGATGAGGTGGTATATATCCGACAAGCCAGCTAGAACTAGCATCCACAATAGCAACAACTGGCCTATGTCCAGTGGCACAACATCTTCTGCTCTCGATGGCAATTCTCTGTCCACATCCAATATGTCGCTGTGCTCCTGATGTGCTCCGCAGAGTCCTCTCAGAGGTTTGCAGGAAGCACAGAATCAGCTGCTTCTTTGTCGTAGGTGGTCAATATATAGACAGAACCCAGACAGCATCACACATATATACGCACAGCTCTCCCAGCAGTGGGCCAAACAACGCTGAATACCCTCTCTGATGACAAATACTTGTATGTTCTCACTAGCCAGTTCAACTGCTTGCAACAGGAACACTTCCAACTGCTGCAGTGACCAGGGCTGAATGGTGAGCCCAGGCAGACAGTGACCAGGAGCTCTGGTCAGTTGAGTGACAGCCCACCACACAGTGGGGGGCGGAGCTAATGAGTCAATTGGCTGTGCAGAGCCAGTCATCCTGATTCAAATTGACAGGTCTCTGTTAGGCAGTTCCCCACACAGGGAGCACAGGACAATCCCAACAGACCTTCCCTTGCAATTGCTGCTCAGCGGCCTGAACAGCTTCAGCCTGACTGACTGGCTAATTTAGAAAGATCCACTCAGACTCTGGTGAACTTCTCACAACTACACACACTTGCTTACTCTGTCCACGGACTAGTATCTCATGTCTGCGTATTCATTTTAGTGGAATTAACTTGGGATTTCCAATCCAAAGTAATCTGTTTGTAGGAATGGTTTGCCACCATTGTTGCGATCTAAACTACCAGCACACAATAATTTCATTCATTAAAATACAAATAACACACACACAACTTAACTATTAATCCGGGTTATAACATCTTAATAAGATGTTAGGTTGAACAAAACCTTTGCCAGGATCTACATATTCAAATACAGAAACATGTCAAATACATATTCCACTACATTAAGACAGATTAAGAATATATACGATTATAGGACCTATTTCATAAAACTTAATATTTCAGTTATTCATTAGTAATTTTAAGTTACCATAATTATTATAAAACACCGTAACAGGAACATATCTCAGGGTTACTTAACTAACCCCAATATTGATTTCTTTCAGCACCAATTTACCTGCAAATGTCAGGCTGTTTAAGAACAAAACTGGTGAATAAATTGCCAATGAAACATCTGTTTAAAATCCCACTCACTATCTACAATTGAAATCCTTTCAGTGAAATTGTCCTCCAGATGTTCTCAGTGCTATTGCATAAATGAGCATGTCAAAAATGGCAATTAACAGTGGCTCTGCCAGGCTGTCGAAAAGTTAAATGTCCTGAAGAAAGGCAGGGCGTTGACCCCTGGGGTAAGATGCCCACATTTTTGGCACTAAATCACACTACAAAACATCTCCAGCAACTGGTCAGATTTGTGAAGATATTAATATTTTAGATTATTACACCAGATATGTAACATTTGTTTTAAAACCAACTTTTGGCAGCTATTGCATTGGTCTGCTACCTACTTATTTTCCTAAATGAAATGCCTCTGCACTTGAAGTTGATGTGAAAAGACTGACAGTTTCAATTATGCAAACAGGAAAAACAATGAAAAATATCATGACAGAATTTAATAATAAAATTTTGATGACAGATTCAGAACCGACAACACCAATTTCATATGACATAACAACCACTGACACATGTGTAATACACCAAACAAGGCACAAGTCTATGTAACAATGTAATTTTTGACATTTGTGTCACTTAATTCATATACAAATTGCAGCAAGGTTGTGTACTGTGATGTGACTATATTTCAAATGCTGGCTGGGGTGATTCTGTAAAGAATAATGCCAGTTAGCAATGTCAACACTTACACTGAAGTTTCAGCATCTTGTTTATGGATGACTGATGGTGTTTACAAGGGGTGAAGATAAATGTGACAAGATCCTACACAGGGTGCCAGATTACTATATCATAAAGTCACCCTCCCACCTGATAGCAACAAGTAATTAGCAGTCGAATATAAACAGCCATAGTCTTGGCTGCAAGTGAAGCAAAATGGTGCACAATTCTCTGACATAACCTACAGACAACAAATTGCAATTAGCACTTTAATTATGACTGTTAACAACACATTATGATTTTATTACATTCTAAATAACTGGTTAGTTCGGAGACATCAATAATTCAGAGAAATTAGCAGTTCCACCCTGGTTGTCTGGCACTTCTACAAGGCCCTTAATCTGATGCAGTTGCCAACTGAACTGTGTTTATAACAGTTGTAATTTTTATTGCACCTGTTGTTAATGTTATATTGAACCTTACAGGTATGTGGTTTTATTGGCCAAAATTACATGTGATCAATTTCGAAATTGAGAAAGTTCCTGATCTGTTTGGTTGCAACTGAAGCAAGTGACATTTTAATGACATGCATGGCTTTGTGTTAATAATCAACGTGTATGTTTGTTTACAACTAGGAACAAACAATACAAAACATGCTAGAAATGTTTAAAAGCCTACACAACGGATTTCTGTTTGCTTTTTTGCTTGAGCGTACAGACATTTACAGGTAATTTGGTAGGCAAAAGGACACATTTGGTTTAAATTAAGATATTCTTGGGGTTCCATCAAGTTTGACAATCTTTATATGTGTTGTACATACACCCTACCCTGTATAGTCATGGTTGGAATATTTGGGGCAGGTCAAAATTGTAACTGAAATCTTGTGTTCTAACGCTCTTGACAATCATATTTTAATCCACTATGTGGTCTCGCACTGTTTCATGTGACACGCGAATAATTTACACACAATAAATAGAACCCATGAATTTGTTTGAAGATATTATAAAGAATAGCCATTTCAGATTTATTACATCAGTATCTTACGGAAGAGTTTCCTCTAGATCGAGCAGAAATTGCAAAATATGGCATACATACAATTATTACTCTGACACATAAATATATGCCGATAATGTTTCTCAAAATATTGACCTAAATTAAAAAAGGGTTTTGCAATGAATAACACAGGTTACGTAAAACATCCCAGTGTGAACAGCATTTGGCTGTAATTGCAGAAAATATGGGTAATGTTATCAACAATCAATTTACATCTGAGTAACGTGTGGTACAAACCTAAAACGAAGTCAAAACTTAGACAACAGAGAATTTCTATAACATAGACATACTAGTTATGGGTTATCTTATATAGAGGTTTTTCTGCAAAACTGCTCTGTGATCTCCAAATGAATGTGATTACTCACTCTGGCAATGTCAGGTTGAGCAATAAATGAACTTGCAAAAAAGCAGTTACGTCGACAAATCAACTATTTAAAGCAGTCTGTATACTTGTATGTCTATAACACTGACAAATACTGCATTCGCACCTTTAATATGTGTATCATATTCACTGCAAAATTATCTAGTAAATTAAATAAGAAATATAAAAAGCTTGCCATGAATTTTGTAGAGTCAATTTTTAAAATAAAAGCATTCACTGTTTTGTACACACTGGTAATCAGCAGTTGTATTCAATGAAGCAGCAATATGTTCAAAATTCTGAAAATGCCTCAACTCACATCTTAGCTGACCGATTAGTCTTGCTTAACCAGCTGTTGCTTGGCTACATAACTTCGCTGAAAAGATGGTCTGGTCACTTAGCCGGCTTTTTAGTGTTCTCCATGTGAGGGGCTAAAAGTGCTGCTACCTTACGGAGCCTTGGTAATTGAGTAAACCTGCCACAATTCCTGCTTCATAAACAACTGCAAATTTTTATTTATGTATATTTTATGTGGATATATGTTTAATATTGGATAATTTCAATGGTATAGTATTATCTTATAAAAGTATATTGTTACTTCAGTTTTACTTCATATTTGGACTGAGAGCCAATCAGTTTCTCTACCCTATTATGGGGTAAGGCCGCCCTGGTGGCAACATTGGCGCAGCATTAATACCCCGAGCGGGTGTGAGGGGTTAAAAAGTGCTGCCACCTCACAGAGCCTGGGAAATCAAGGCAACTGACAGACAATTGGCAATTTCCAAGAACTCTCAAAACTCCCACATACCCAGTCCAGTGTCTTCCCAGAACTGCTCCACAGCTGAGTCAATGAACAATAGAACATACTTATTTTGGTTGTTCTTGCCAACTATTTGAAAGGGCCTTGTGGGCCAGTTTGAAACTGTACTGGGCCACATTTGGCCTCACAGGCGAGGGTTGGATGAATGCTAATGTAAATGCTAGGAGAGAATTGGCAGCAATGTGGGTGATGCATAGATACACAATTTGACTCATAATAAAACAAAAGTTTCCTTATTCTTTTGCACCTCTGGCATTTATCCTGTGTGTGGCATATTTTTAATTATGCAGTTATTATGACATTAACTCGATAATGCTTTAACTTCTTGTTACTTGTAAACTTAGGTAGTTGTTAAAAAATTTCCCCTTTTTTTCTTTTAACACACCCTTTTTTTAAAACAGGTTTTTTTTTATGTAAAGGGTTTTTTTCCATTTAATGCCAAATGGCCCAAAAAAAACCTTTTGTGTCCCAAATAACTTTGCATATTCAGAGTTTCTAGTTTGGGCTCAATCTGCCTATGTTATTTGTATATGGCATTGCTTATTAATGATTAACAACAATAATCCTAATGTAATAACAATATAAAATGACATGTCCATATCAACAGGACTGTGTACATTTTAAAGTTTTCAAAGAATCGCTCGTCATTTTTATTTGGGACACGAAAGAATCCATTTCAGGCCCCAAAGAATCCCTTTACATACTGATTTATTGCTATGCAGCACTTTTTAAAACATTTCCCCTGCCTGACAACCAGCCAGTGTATCACATTTCAAGCTGTCACACAGAGTTAGAGCTGTCCCAATCATGGACTCTACAATTGGACTAGTGGTGCCCCCATGTGGGCTCCAGCCACACAATAAAATTATGTGGTGCCAATGTCCACTAAAAAATTATCTACCCAGGCAACAGATATCCGGGCTGACCAACTCTATGTCCTTGACCACGTCCACAACTACAGCCTAACTGACACTGATGCACATTTTATAGGTGGCTTTCTGCCACTCTGCAGAGCCAATATGGTCCATGTGTCCCTGGTCATGAAGGGGGCAGGGTAATTACCCCTGCTGGGTGCTGGAATTCATATCAGCATTGTTGCTGTGCTAATGACAATGTAATGACAAAATAAGTGATGCAGGCTGCTGGCTGCTAGGGAGTCTGGGCTCAGGTTGCAAGGGTCCAGTGTATATCAGGGCTGTGCCCATAAAGATTATCATCAAACACTAGTTGAATTATGTCTTAGATGTCATCACCCCTCCCCCTCCTCCCCCTCACTGCCCCCAGTGACCAGGCACAAGGTTCACCAGGGTTTATTTGTCCAGTTACCATTATGACAACAACATTCAAACACCTAAATAAAAAAATTATAATAACATTTGCAGCTTTCCAAAACCAGAGTACAAAAAACGGAATTGTTCTGTATGTCTGAAAACGCACACTGTCCAAATACACAATCAATGTATTGGAAAATAGAGAAAACTTTGTCTGAAATCATACAGTAACAGTACTGAAACATTTAGTCTAAAGTGTGAGGTCTGAATACATCCTACCCTGTACATACAGTCACCATTGAATTATGGGATACTTTAGAAGTCCACCCGTCACTATTTCTGCAAACAGAGATAATGTGTTGTGGGGTACGTAGTCTGCCAACTTACACCCAGTCACCCTACCGCAAACTGTATGGAAGAGTGTAACTGGCAATGACAGCTGACCAGTACAAGAAATCAGCTAGAAGGGAAATGTCTGAAAAATCAAACAGACCGTTATCTGCCATTTTCAATTATTTCCAATCATTAATTAACTTTTAAATTAGATTTGTCCAGCTTGTGTTATATAACAGAAAAATACATTTGCTTTACAGTGTTTTACGCTATGATTTACTTAGTTTTCCTAATTGTTGTTGACTGCATTGTTATCAATGCACTTGTGCAGTTTTATTCATTCCAAAATGCCATTGTTTTTATGTGTTAAACCCTTTCACCAAGAGTAGTCACTCTAGATGCCAGAGGAAGTCAATAGCCCCACATAATAATAAATAACACATAAACCGTCTTGGACCAAAAGTGGTTATCTCTGTGGACAACCTACCAATGATGGGTCATAAAGTTTGGAAACTTTTCTAACTAAATTACAGATCGTTCAAAAGTTAGCACTGAAACTCAGCTGAAAACTTAAGTTATGCACAAGTGGTCTAAAAAAAACCAAGAACAATCACCATAATCTAGGCCACATTCTAAAGTAAACAAGGATGTCCAGAGACTCATAAACACATCTTCAGATCACAAATTGTGTTATTGACTGTTTGGAGAAGTCAGCAGTGCACTAAGAAAACCACCTGACCAGGAGGAAACTGAGTTATGTGGTCACCAGCTGATTGATGGGAAAACCACACAGTCAAGTTAGCAGGTAATACACTAGGGTCATCCAGAATCCAGATGTGGACACCCACTAAAACTGTCCCCCCCCACAACCATGACATTTCAAATAGTCCCTGGAGTTGCTTTAGAAAGCAGCCCAGCTACAGAAATGAGCAATTAACTTGCCATCAATTCTGCCTGTCAGATTTGACAAGGCAATGACCCCTGTGCTAATTGGGCATCAGGGGTGAAGGTGTTTAACTCTGGGAGGCATTTCTGCAGAGAAGGAGACTGAAGGCCCAGAGGTGTTAGAACCCTTGCAAATCATGACACCATAAACTGACCAGCACTCCATCAAATCAGTACATCACTAATGTGAGAGTATAAACTGGAAGCACCCACATTCTTACAAACGGAGGTCAATTTGTCCTACATCTCGACACAATCAGCTTCTTTACAACAAAACGAGTCGAGTTGATGATGTATGAAGGTATGAATGTATTTCTCTGGAGTTGTTTCTAAGCTTGACTAAATAAATAATGATCAGTGGTACTGGTTGGATTTTTCTTTTAAACTTTTGCTCCATCAAGAAAACATTATAAACAAAGTAATGCACACATAAGGATCCAAATTATTAGTTCTTTGAAGCATTTGACACATTCACAGTATTTTGTCACCATCAAAATGACCAACCATCTATTGTCATGTCAACCTGTCAACCATTGTCAACCATCTGTCAACATGCCAAGTGGAGGCAACTCATTCAGATGCCAAAGGAAGGATGGTGACGGTCTTGAACATTTTGTTGATCCTGAAATGTTTATCCTCATACGTATTTAGACACTTGTTTCATACTAAAACGTTTAACATAATCTGGAAGTAACCTCTATTATGATGAACATATCATATTTTCATATATGTGAATCAGGGCTTTATGCAGGATAACATTATTGCCAGTCACACATGTTTTGGTGGACACATGGATGTTAACTGTTAAGCCAGTTTACAAACTTTCAAATGTGTCTGACAACCTGTGTGGACTACAAACACACATGTGACACCATTTACACTCACTTTCAAGGCATAACTAACAATATCTATGGTTTTGGAAGACTTTGCTCCTTCATTTTGTTACCCGTCCACCCACATTTCTACCCGTCCACATTGGTTTTTACCCGTCCAAATGACGGATGGATGGGTCTCTGCATAAAGCTATGATGTGAATTATGTTAGAGACAGGTGTTTGTATAAAATTAAGTGTAAGCATTAAAATTTTTGACAAGTAATGATAAATTTAACGAGGTCATGTGACCAGGCAGTGCATGCCTAGTTTTGTCTACCCAGAAATATAATCTGGAGGGTGATTAAGTTGGCAGAGTAACCCAACTGCCAACTAACCAGTACCAGGTAGACTGTACAGGGCAGTTGTGGCACAGTTGGTGGAGCTGCCAGAGTATTACTGGCGCCTTGAGACTATGGTCTCAGTTAATGCCTTCAGCATCCTGCTTTGTTAAGTATTACTACCCCTGACTTGCTCTCTGTCAAAAGAAGAGACAGGGTTGCTGTAAAGTCAGAACTAGCTTAAAAGGCAGGTCTACTACGTTCTGCCAATACAATTCAACATAGCTTTACAGTTGACTGAGTCGACAGCCAACCCACCATAGCTGTCACACTAGGACAGTCCCAAATGATGTCTGTAGAGTATAGAAAACTGGTTCTTAATAGACAGGTCTACTGTACTGCATTCACACATGTGACATGTGTTCACATAAAGCTTAAGTCCATTCTCTAATACATTATATCTAATACACATTCTACGGTCCTCCAGTTAGAAGTTGCTGAGAATTCCCTAAACGTCATCCTAAGCCAGTCTGTGAGCACTTGTTCAGTTTCATGCGCCCACCGTCTGGAATGCACCACCTGTCACTGTCAGCCTTTGAAATGTCCCTACTGTGTTGTTTAAAATCTAGTTTGAACACATAATTATGTTCCAACAAGCAGTCTCCCTTACATAGATACCAGATAGTCCAGTGTTCTGTGTGTGTTAGTGTTGATTGTGTACTGTTGACTGTTCTGTGAATGATATGTATAAGTGCACTGAGTTTTAATTCTTAAAAGATTTGCGCTATAGAAGAACTATCCATTATTATTATTAATACTTTGTGAAATGTATATGATAGACTGATGGAATTATAAGTCAGCCTTCCAAAGCCGACAAGTACTTTATATTCATGAAGAATGCACCAACCTTATGAATGCTTATCTAGCCAGCATAATTATATAAACCTTGACAATGCCAGTCAAAGCAGAAACTATGCACAATCCCAAGTGCCACCAAGCTGACTGTCCCACAAGGAGATGTAGGAACACCAAGCCACAGGACACATGACTATTTGACAAATAAGCAGGACAACACCAGGAACCCCAGGACAACAAACACCCCTGAGCCAGAGCTGTGTCAACCACCAGGACATGCCTCCCCCCTGTGCCAGTCCTCATGGACTTGCAGATAGCCCCTTAAGAAAACATATATTGGTCCCCCAGCCCCCTGTCTCACTGGGACTATTACAGAGCTGGGCAGGGAACAGGCTGTATCAGTGTCTGCCCAGTCTCCCCATCACAGGGAGTCCCTCCGTTATCTGGACCCAAACCAAGCCATGCAAATCAGACAGGTTGCTAATGGGAAATGGAATTGGACTTTTGCAGATCCCTGCTGGGCTGGAGGTAATGAATGATTGGCACATCTCACTGACTGCTCAGTGTCATTCACTGGGCCACATTACCATACTCCATCAAAATGTCAACAGCAGCACAAAGAAATCTCTACAAAATGACAGTTTGAAACTAACAGCAACTATTGACCAATCACACGGCTGCTAATGATACCTGACTTGACAGTGTCACCTGGTGTCTACAATGGGAATGAATAATACATTAGGTAAATTTCTTATTTACATAAGGAGTAATAACAGTACTGACTGATGCTTGCAGATTAAAATTAGAATGTATGTTGTGGATTAAAAGAATAATTTTGTTACTGGGTTTGTATTTACTATATGAAATATATGTTATACTATATGGTATACTGAAGATATACTGACCACCAAGTTGTGTTTAATTACATTAAAGAAACCTCACAAGAATGTTCACTGTTTGACAGCTGTGATCATAGGAGCATGTGTAAATGATAAACAATACATCCAGTATTTATTAGCAATATTGCCAAAGCAGGACAATAATACCCTAAAGCTGATGTTCAATCATATCCCATTTCCAATGTTCAAAACAGCAGATTTCTTGTTAAAATCACTATACTTGGGATTCTAGTTACAGGAAGGGACACCCTCGTTTTAAAGAGTTCAACTACAGTGAACTGGGTAGATGAAAACATTGATAGTTATTGGGCAATTTTTTTCAGGTTTCTTTGTTTCATTTTAATTATTTAAAGAATGTGTATATAACATAATGTAGCTTTAGTAAATAAGTGAATTGAATACAATCACACAATGCAAGAAATGTATGTAATATGTGCGTGCGTGCGTGCGTGCGTGCGTGCGTGCGTGCGTGCGTGCGTGCGTGCGTGCGTGCGTGCGTGCGTGTACTTGTTCTCCCAAAGGCTAATCAAACAGAATAGAATATTACATATTTACAGATTGTTACAAACGTTGACATCAACTTGAATATCTTATCTGTAGCAAGTTGCACTCGGCAGGTACAAAGGCTGGTGAAGACGCATAACGCTACCAAACTGAAGGCGAATACAAACTAGGCATACACCTGCAATACAGTGTTACAGACAAAGTCTAAAATAGCTCATTGATGTCACATGTGTGTGTTAATTATACTGAGTGTTAATTAACCAGGGCCACATACATGGTTCATCCCAATTAAGACTCAGCAACAATAAGTCAGTGTCTACAGCCTCCAAGGCTGCCCTGCCCCATCAGTCTTGTGCAGACACTCACACTTGGTGTGACAGTGAACCACTGTCACTTCCTCAGTTACAATGGTACAGAGGATGGTGACAAATAACCAACTGACCCCACTGACAGACCTGGGTGACTCCACCAGTTGTTAACTGTGACCAAAATGTCAAACCCTCTCTCTTTTCCTCCTATCTTCAAGATTGTATTTTTCCCCCACAAATTTCTTTCTCAATCCCCAGTTTTTGTCCTTCCCAATCCCTCCTCACTCCCTACATCACCTCTCTCTCCTTTTCTTCATCCAACTCTCCTCCCTATCTTATTTCCTTCTTTCCCTCCCTCTCTCCCATCATGTCACTCTTTCTTCCCCATATGCCTTCCGCATACATTCAAAGTGATACTGCAAGACCCTGCCCACAAGCCACACCAATTCAGTGCACATTAAAGGAACAAGTAATCATTTAACATAACAATATTTACTTGCGCAACTATTTGTTGATCAGTCAACATACTTGGTCATAATAAACCCACACATTCCCCTCCTACCAGCCACCTGGGACAGCTAATCAGACAGCCAGGGTTCTAGGGGAGCCCCTTACAACCACCTGGCACTGGCCAGATGTACCACTACATGGCCTCCACCTCCCTGCTCCCTGAAGACAGCCTCCAATGGGTAGTGACAGTTGTAGCAGGCATGGGGGCCATAAATGAAACTATTTGCCAAAGATAACGTGTCACTGCCCAATTTTAACACCATATGTCTTAATTACAACTCACCTTCATTTTAATTCCACTTTGGAAAGGAGATTTGACAAAATCACGGAAGGCATTCGTTGGTACAATTGTTCTGTGTGACACTTAGGGAAAATGGTCATAGAGAACCATGAGGCTTTCCCACACTTTACAACCTTCACAGCTACATGTTCCCAAACCCCCATTGTATGTGATCTCACGGAAAGATTCTTATACCCCAGTGTGGCAGTTCCTCCCCATCAAATCTGTCCTACTGTTGGACACTAGTACTAATGAAAGAGAACAATAGACTTTTAAACAATTACTCCAGTGAAGTGTTACCTAATTTATATACACCAACCAACACTCACACATCTATGCTAGCATACACGTGTGTGCATGCATGCATGTCCATATGGACATCTACAAAGCCAAAGGGTAGGGGTGGGGTGGCAGTTGGCACAATTATTAATATATCAACTTATCTCACAAGATCCAATTGCTTAGACAGCAGCTCACAAATGATCAATCTGTACATAGGATAATATTTTGTCAATAAAAAATCAATTGAAATACGATTTTATAAGCACAAATACACAAGAGTAAATACAAATGAGACACTCAACAAAAATGTAAAACGCATTTTTAAAATCAAATAGAAATACCAAGTAGAACACAGTGTTATTTACATGTTTTTACAGGTATAATAATGCTACTGAAAGGATAACAGCTTAATTATTAGCATACACATTTAGGCCATTTTTGTCGCACATTAAAAGAAATGATAGTTTATAAAAATTAAAATCATACCATTATAACCATACATCCCTTTCTGCTTCTGTGACATTCATTTAATGTTTAAGTAACTTTATTTTTTCTATGCTGTCTGGTTGCAGATAACACAAAATATGTTTGAAATAAAAAAGACATCAGAGGAAATATTTAATATATCTAGTGTTTTAATAAAACTACACTGGAGCTCTAAATAAACTTTTCTGCCATGTGGAGGCCTCATGGCATGATTGTCTTCAAATCTGTATCCATTTTAACTTCAGCAATCTTTGGCCCAGCCAGGGGCACAAAGAAGGGACCCAGAACACCAGGGAACTTTGAAACTGGAGCCAATTTCCCTGAGTAGTTGTGCTCTACAAGAGAACAGACCTCCCTTATAGGGTTGAATCACCCGGAAGAATAGACTTCCCTTGTTCTCTCCCTGCACACATGTTTTACACCTCTTCCAGATGGATGGTCAGCAAAAATCCCTCTTCCCAGGGTATCTGTCCAGCTTCCCAATTATCCCAGCCCTCATTACCAGGGGGCTGTGACCACCAAAAGGGGCCCAGACATGTGCCCTGAGGTACACAGCAGGACAGGGGAGGGGCAGGCATGGCAACCCTGTGGGTGCAATAGGACTGGGCATGGGAAAAAGAACCAGCATCCCATGGGAACTTTCCCAACATATGAAATGAGCCCTGCTCAAGATTAGTGCCAATAATTAGTGACTTTATTGCTAACAATTAAAATGATGAATTAAATAATGAATAGTGAGGAAATGCACATTTCTCTGGGGACCTTTTCACTAAGGTAATGAACTCATAAAAATTCATCATTAAACAGTCCACCTTTTAAATAAGTGTTGTTGTAAATTTGTCAAAATAAAAAACGTTGCCATGGTATCACTGAAACATTACTTCTGTGACACATGTTGAAAACAACCCAGATCATTGTTGAGGACCTAAGTTTGTTATTTTAGTACCTCTATTTAATCACTGTATTTATTTGTATTTCAACAATATTAATTTATATTTAAAAATATTCCAACTGATTTTTATGTATTGTAAATTACTATATTTTATTTATTTTATATTTAAATTAATATACAATTGTTATATTATATGGTCATTATACTAGAAGTTACATATTTTATATTCATACTTCCGGTGTTTTCCATATAGTTAAGAAAATATAAAATTTTTGACCTTCTCTTGAATAAGGATGTTTACATTGCCATCTGCATCTTAGGGCAGATTAAAATTAGATGTGAACACAGCCTAAATTTATAGGACCTGAGTAGTGTTTGTCTGAGGGTGATTTATTGTAAACCATCAAGACAGTTGAACACCTCGTATTAGACATGTCACTGTTCAAGCAGTATTAAAGCATTGTCTCATCAAACATCTCAAAATGCTATAACACAAATTTCGTCAGTATTGAATACCTCAATTTTGGGCATACTACATTACTGAAGACCACAAAGGTGATTTTAGTTCAATAAAAGAAAACCAAAACATAAATACTAGTGTATCTCTGGTTTATGCAAATTATAAACCACTACTAAAATAAGCAACATAAATATCTCAAAAATGTGCAACTACAAATTACCTCTAAAATCTCTAAATTATATCTAAATTGCAGAACATCACCTACCACATAATTTTATGCCAATTTTAAGAGGCTTTATCTGTACAGTTAAACTATGCAAACACTAACCTTCGTTCTCTAAAATATATCAATTAAAATGTCCTGTGATAGCACTAATTGGTGAAGAAAGGCAGGTGACATACAGACAGGGTGGACTGCCATGGAGTTGGACAGGAAACAATGCAGTCATGTGACTTCCCTGATCCTTCCTGTCTTCCCTCCACCCCACCCTGGAGGCTGTAGATGCTATCTCCCTGCCCTAACAAGGTGTGACGAGCCCAGTGTTCACATCCCCCAGTAATGTTCTCATTAACTGGACCTGCCAGTGGGCCAGAGAAAGACCACCTTTGTGTGGAGAGCACATAAAGATTAGTGAGAGACATTAGGTTGTCCCAGTGTGCAGTGCCTGCTGGTGATATCTGTAGCAGGGGCAGGTCTCGAACCTGCCCCTGTCACAGCCTCAAGCTGGTTGGAATCAACAATCCTACCTGTCACAACACCCTGCACCTACATGATGGGCTCAGGTAGGAACAAGCCACACACCTTTGGCTTATCTGTTCTCCTTTCAGCACAGAACAAAGCCCCTTAAATATACAAATAGGTTATGTTTAATGGTGGATTTTCCATTATCTTGGATCCCCAGGTGGGGGATGTCACCGCTGCAGGGGAGAGGGACAGGGAGAAAGGGAAAGTGAAGGTGGGACATCTGGCTGACCACTTTGTGGACATGTCACGGCAGGGTCACATTAAAAAGATCACATCCATAAGGCTAAGATCTCCCTTCCCACTCACACGTGAAGTCACAATGAATGTCGCGGATCACCTTCTCCACTCACAAGTGAAGTCACAATGAATGTCACGGATCACTCTCCCCACTCACATTAGTGAAGTCACAATGAATGTCACGGATCACCTTCTCCACTCACAAGTGAAGTCACAATGAATGTCACGGATCACCTTCTCCACTCACAAGTGAAGTCACAATGAATGTCATGGATCACTCTCCCCACTCACATTAGTGAAGTCACAATGAATGTCACGGATCACTCTCCCCACTCACATTAGTGAAGTCACAATGAATGTCATGGATCACTCTCCCCACTCACAAGTGAAGTCACAATGAATGTCAAGGATCACTCTCCCCACTCACAAGTGAAGTCACAATGAATGTCACGGATCACCTTCTCCACTCACAAGTGAAGTCACAATGAATGTCACGGATCACTCTCGCCACTCACATTAGTGAAGTCACAATGAATGTCATGGATCACTCTCCCCACTCACAAGTGAAGTCACAATGAATGTCATGGATCACTCTCCCCACTCACAAGTGAAGTCACAATGAATGTCAAGGATCACTCTCCCCACTCACAAGTGAAGTCACATTGAATGTCACGGATCACCTTCTCCACTCACAAGTGAAGTCACAATGAATGTCACGGATCACTCTCGCCACTCACATTAGTGAAGTCACAATGAATGTCATGGATCACCCTCCCCACTCACAAGTGAAGTCACAATGAATGTCACGGATCACCTTCTCCACTCACAAGTGAAGTCACAATGAATGTCATGGATCACCTTCTCCACTCACAAGTGAAGTCACAATGAATGTCACGGATCACCTTCTCCACTCACAAGTGAAGTCACAATGAATGTAAGTGAAGTTACAATTAATGTCACGGATCACTCTCCCCACTCACAAGTGAAGTCACAATGAATGTCATGGATCACCCTCCCCACTCGCAGGTGAAGTTACAATGAATGTCACGGATCACCTTCTCCAGTCACAAGTGAAGTTACAATGAATGTCACGGATCACCTTCTCCACTCACAAGTGAAGTCACAATGAATGTCATGGATCACCTTCTCCACTCACTAGTGAAATTACCCTGAATGTCATGAATCAATCTCTTTATTTATGAGTGAAGTCACCCTGAATGTCACAGATCTATCTCACCAATCACAAGTTAAATCACCCTGAATGTCACTGTTCACCATCCACCACTCACAAGTGAAGTTTCACCCAGAATGTCATGGATCAACTTCCCCAAATCAGTCACACCTAGTATCACAGTGATTTTGCCTGTCACTGAGATTTTCATTCCCCACTCAACATGTTATCTATCTGAAAACCCCAAAACAGATGGCAAATCTGCCTGCTGGTGTGTGTGTGCCTTGGGCTATATCTGCCCTGGGGCCTGTGCATCCCTGTCTTCCTGTTAGCCCCAGGCCTCCCCACCCTACAGGGGCCAACTGCAGGTGTGCAGGAAGGGATAATAGGCTAGGAGAGGGAAGAGAACCGGGGAACAGCATCAAGAACTCCCAACAGTGGACACACTCAACCGGAAGGTGGGAAAAGGCAAATCTGTGACTGAACATGTCATTGGTGTCTGCCTGAGTGGACACAAGCAACTTCTCTGTGGGTGTCCACTACCTGGTCAGTGGGTGGCTAGAAACTGGCTACAGCCATTGTCTGGATCCACACTGACCACTGCACTGTCCAGGAAGCAGACACAGACAGCCGGCCTGTCAGAGTGAGACCAGTCTGAACTCACTGTCAGGAGCATATATAAGAAACAATTCAGAGCAGATATTAATTGTACAAGGAGCATATATAAGATGCAAGTCAGAGCAGATATAAGAGACAATTCAGAGCAGATATTAATTGTACAAGGAGCGGATATAAGAGACAAGTCAAAGCAGATATTAATTGTACAAGGAGCAGATATAAGAGACAAGTCAAAGCAGATATTAATTGTACAAGGAGCGGATATAAGAGACAAGTCAAAGCAGATATTAACTGTACAAGGAGCAGATATAAGAGACAATTCAGAGCAGATATTAATTGTACAAGGAGCGGATATAAGAGACAAGTCAAAGCAGATATTAATTGTACAAGGAGCGGATATAAGAGACAAGTCAAAGCAGATATTAATTGTACAAGGAGCAGATATAAGAGACAAGTCAAAGCAGATATTAATTGTACAAGGAGCGGATATAAGAGACAAGTCAAAGCAGATATTAATTGTACAAGGAGCAGATATAAGAGACAAGTCAAAGCAGATATTAATTGTACAAGGAGCGGATATAAGAGACAAGTCAAAGCAGATATTAATTGTACAAGGAGCGGATATAAGAGACAAGTCAAAGCAGATATTAATTGTACAAGGAGCGAATAAAGACAATCAAAGCAGATATTAATTGTACAAGGACGATATAAGAGACAAGTCAAAGCAGATATTAATGTACAAGGAGCAGATATAAGAGACAAGCAAAGCAGATATTATTGTACAAGGAGCAGATATAAGAGACAAGTCAAAGCAGATATTAATTGTACAAGGGCAGATATGACAAGTAGCAGATATTAATTGTACAAGGAGCGGATATAAGAGACAAGTCAAAGCAGATATTAATTGTACAAGGAGCAGATATAAGAGACAAGTCAAAGCAGATATTAATTGTACAAGGAGCGGATATAAGAGACAAGTCAAAGCAGATATTAATTGTACAAGGAGCAGAAAATAAGACAATAAGAGCAGATGTTAATTGTACATTGAGCAGAACATATAAGAGACAAGTCAGAGCAGATATTAACTGTACATGGAGCAGATGATATAAGAGACAAGCAATCAGTAGATATTGGTTGTACAAGGAGCAGATACAACTGACAAGTGGAAGCAGATATATGCTCCTTGTACAAGGGGCACATCAGTTGCATAACGAGCAGATGTATATACCAAACAAATGGGAACAGATATAATGTATGTATGTGGAGCAGATATAATGTTCAGGCAAATGGGAGCAGATATAATATACAATAACAAATACAATAGGCAAGTGGGAGAAGATACCAGTTGTACAATGAGCAGATATAACAGACAAGTGGGAGAAGATATCAGCTGTACAACTAGTGAGCAGATATAACAGACAAGTGGGAGAAGATATCAGTTGTACAATGAGCAGATATAACAGACAAGTGGGAGAAGATATCAGTTGTACAATGAGCAGATATAACAGACAAGTGGGAGAAGATATCTGTTGTACAATGAGCAGATATAACAGACAAGTGGGAGAAGATATCAGTTGTACAATGAGCAGATATAACAGACAAGTGGGAGAAGATATCAGTTGTACAATGAGCAGATATAACAGACAAGTGGGAGTAGATATCAGTTGTACAATGAGCAGATATAACAGACAAGTGGGAGAAGATATCTGTTGTACAATGAGCAGATATAACAGACAAGTGGGAGAAGATATCAGTTGTACAATGAGCAGATATAACAGACAAGTGGGAGAAGATATCAGTTGTACAATGAGCAGATATAACAGACAAGTGGGAGAAGATATCAGTTGTACAATGAGCAGATATAACAGACAAGTGGGAGAAGATATCAGCTGTACAACTAGTGAGCAGATATAACAGACAAGTGGGAGAAGATATCAGTTGTACAATGAGCAGATATAACAGACAAGTGGGAGAAGATATCAGTTGTACAATGAGCAGATATAACAGACAAGTGGGAGAAGATATCAGTTGTACAATGAGCAGATATAACAGACAAGTGGGAGAAGATATCAGCTGTACAATGAGCAGATATAACAGACAAGTGGGAGAAGATATCAGTTGTACAATGAGCAGATATAACAGACAAGTGGGAGAAGATATCAGTTGTACAATGAGCAGATATAACAGACAAGTGGGAGCAGATCAGTTGTACAATGAGCAGATATAACAGACAAATGGGAGAAGATATCAGTTGTACAATGAGCAGATATAACAGACAAGTGGGAGTAGATATCTGTTCTACAATGAGCAGATATAACAGACAAGTGGGAGAAGATATCAGTTGTACAATGAGCAGATATAACAGACAAGTGAGAGTAGATATCTGTTGTACAATGAGCAGATATAACAGACAAGTGGGAGAAGATATCAGTTGTACAACTAGTGAGCAGATATGTACAAGCAGAAATAATAAAGAAGACAAGTCAGAACTGTTCAATGTAAATTACAATGTACAAGAACCAGTTAAATATTTATGTAGACAAAATGAGATACCATAGCAGTGTAGAAAGATCATAGACAAGAAGGTTTATATAATAATAATAAAGTGGAATAATCAAAACATATTCATTTTGGAAAGTTGTATGATTTATTGTTTATAGTGAACTCTCGGTTTTTAACGAACTAATGTCTACAAATCATTGTTTTATTTTAAATTTGCATGTGTTTTTATTCTAAAAAGTTTGAAATCTACTGAGTTAACAAAAGCCAATCTACGTGTGAATTTATGTACGTTTAGAACTGAAGTGTTAGCAGTAGACATGCACTCTATCGATTTCAATACATTTCTGGCCTGTACATACTGAAACATTTTTTATTCACTTTTTCATATGAACAATTATCTTTATCAACTGTTTGCAACTATTTAACATCAAACAATGTCACATTTATGGTGAACTGCATTTAACAAATCGAATAAAGGTTCCTTTGACTTTTAAATGAATCAATGAGGCAACTTTGCATGACTGATGACATATTCTGGGAAGATTGGAACAAAACTGATAGTGAGGCTCAAGAGGAATTGGGGATGGACATCAATGGGGCTGTATCCCTCAGCAATCCCTGGTGGCTGGGAGACTGGGGAGCAGGTAGCCCTCCTTGTCATCCCATTACACCATTTTGGGCAAGAGCATAATTTGGTGGGAGGCTTCCTTTGAAGCGGAACTCATCGGGAGACAATGCTGCCCACTGCCAGGGCACTGGAGGGTGTCCTCATTATGGATGTCATTAATAATTTGCATAAACCTAATGCTTCGTTAGCCAAGCACAAATCCATGTCAAGGGTGTGCTAGTTCTGGGGAGTATCCCTGGGACCCACTGGTTATATAACTAAGCTGTCTCCAGAGCCCTAATAGGGAGAACAGGGACTCTGGGAAAACAGCCTAGGAGAGGGGGATTTGAGATTACCAAGGGATTGGGTAACTAGGCCACTGCTTTCATGTTGGGGTTAAAACACAGCATGACCAGTCCCCTTAGGACTGGTTTGTGATGGTGGACTTAATTAAGTCTCCTAACTAGTGTCTATTGAGGCAGATGACAAATCCTGAGAATGAAACATCCCACACAGAAAACACTTCATTAAATCTCATCAAGGCTCATTGAAATCTGGGCAACTATAATCCCCTCAAAGACATGTTCATTAGTGATTCAAAGGGATTATGATTTTTTAATTAAGTTCTAAAGTCTGAATGAACATTTGTGTATATACATAAACTTCAAATATTTGCTTGACATTAAATATTTGGTAGAAAAGAAAAAGTTGCTAATGTGTAATGTAACAAGTTTTGAAATGCTAAACAACTGATACTAATTGATTTAAACTATATGCTTCACTTTCAAAGAAATTATTTTATTATAAAAATAAGCTCTGTATTATTTATATATTTACTGAAGAACTTATGCAGACTTGTTTTAGATGCAGAACATTCCATCAGTCATAAACTTGGTAATATGTTCCACTGGACACAAAATGAGCTAACAAAATCAAATAAATCATCTTTTTTAATTAAACAAAATTTTACACCATGAAGATGAGGAATTATAATAAAATCAATCACTACTGAGAAAATTGACTTCTTCTGGGCAGCTCAGTGGGGTAATACCCTCTCCAAGCAGCATTGCATAAGGAGCATTTTCCAGTGACTTGGCTGAGTACACAAGTGCCCCTTGGCCAGGCCTTTGAAGGAAGTCACACAGAAGCCAGGAGAAAGTCTCAAGTGATACACCACCCCTCCAGTCATCTGTCAGGGTATTCCGCTATCTATTCATCTCAACTGCTCTCCACAGACAGATTTGTATGTAGTACGATATCAGTTGTACACTTTCAGACAAGACATTGACAGGTCTGATTTAAATGATCTGCATTGAGTAAATCTGAATTTAGATTTCAGCCAGAACATTTTGGAATGGTTAATGTGAAAGTAGTTGAAACCAAAATGGTTGGGGGATCAGTTGGTTGTACGAATTATACGAATACATTTATTTAAGGTAAAAACCCATATACAATTGGTATATACATTATTACATCTAATTAGCCTATAAAAGACGAAATATGTTACAAAATGAATAGATAAAAATTTATAAGTTTATAATCTAGATAAATGTAAAATTGTAGAAAAACAGATAAAATAATGAGCAATATACAGGATGTGATTGTATAATAAATATGCAATTAATTCATGTAAATAAACACTGTTTGAGAAGTTATATAAACAACTTACTGACTTTAAAAATATATATAACAAATAAATAAATAATAATAATAATGTTATATGCGAGACATGATGACTATCTTACAGATTTGCTGTGTACAACGAATTGGTCCAGCTGGTCCACATTGGGTGAGAGCAGTAGAATTGGAATGGCTTTGAACGACACAATTTGATTCAAATATGTCACTGTTTCTAGCAGCTACATTTTAAAAGCATTTTACACTGTGCATATTTATTGTAAACATGTATTGTTTGTAATTATTTTGTTTTGCAGTTTTAAAGGGAGCTGACTATTAGTGCATGCAGTTATGTGTAAATTATGGCTGAAGTGCATTTAAATGAATACAAAGACTACAAAGTCACACAGATTGGTATTATCCAAATGCTTGCCTACTGGATATGGGGGTTCTGCCTATAAATTGTATCTTTCTTGTGTAGTTCCACACATCATCATCTACAGAACATCCCTTAAAATACATTTGAAAGTCAATTTAAAATAGTCATGTTAAAATGTAATAAATACAATAATATACATTATTTAGATACAATATGCAGTGATCATTCTAAGTATGCGTCCGTGTAATTGCACAATTACAGACTATAAGATTGCAGTAGAGTAATAAGACGGGATTTGCAGTACTTGGTGAACCTGCTTGGCTAATCACGAGCACAACTGAAGCTGTTAGTGCACACAGGTGCACGCACACGTGCATGCATGTGTGGGAGAGAAAGGGCCAGCATCCGGAGTGCACCCTCCCATGAAGGAAGACAGGGCTGCCACATTGGGCACACACAAAGACTACCTGTGGCCCGACTCATTATCACATTACCCATACACGCAAATCCCATTTCACCGACTAATGTAATTGGGAAATGATTCCGTCACTAAGTAAGATGACGTTCCTCTCTCCAGGACTATGACAGAGGGAAGAACGCAGTCGCTTCGCATGGCTGAGATTCCCCTGTCGCGGTTGGACGATCACATGCTTTAATTAAGAAGGCTGACCAGGAGACATTTTATGTCTGTCCACTTACAGTCATGTTATGTCCACTTGCAGTCATGTTATGTCCATTAACAGTCATGTTATGTCCACTTCCAGTCATGTTATATCTACTTGCTGTCATGCCATCACCTCATGCTAGCCTTACTGACTCTGATGATAGCATAGGAAACTTACAGTTTTGTCATCTAGATGTCATATTTGCCAAGGTAAACATTGATAGAAGTGGCTGCTGGTATAGTACAGTACTGATACCGGTGATTATGTAATGGAACAGCAAATATGCAGCAACGTAATCAAAAACTATAATGTATAGGTGCTGCCATATGGTGGCATTGGATGTAGTTAATTCTAAATGGTAAAATCTATACACATTGCTGTGGCATTAGTAAAATAAGGAACATTACAAAATAAAATTGACAGAACATGTTTATGTGCGAACACAGTTTCCGGGTGTCGCAAGTAGCTTTGGTGAAGTTTGCCTACTATCATTTTATTGAAAGTTCAGTGTAGTATTGGTGGGAACCACTGAGAGTTATGTTTACTATTCACTGTACACTTCTCCATCCCACTGAATATAAAATGCCATAGAAGCCAGTGGACTGATTTTCACGTTTGTGTCACATGATCAACATCATGTGACACAAGAAACTGTATCACTACATTTTAAGAGTTGTTTCACGTATATGCAGCTCCCTTTGTTGCGAGGCTGTCGGTTCTGCTTCTAAACAAATTACCCCCTCCCCCTGGCCAAATATGGGATATGTTATTTCTCCTGACAGACACAATACAGAGAGAACCATCGTTTCTGAAAGACACGCCACGCCGCAAATTTAGATGACTAAAGGTGTCCAAATTTAAAAAATGGCATACTTAGATTGATTTGAACAGTTGTTTTCTTGAATGACATATTGAGTGACATTCACCTGCTCTGCTACTGTGCAATGTGCACCACTAAAACAAACTTGTTCAACTGTCTTTGATGCCATCACAACCCTGCAATGACAACACAGCTACGTAAATATGCCTATACTTTGTAGCGTGGAGACTATACAATGGCCAGGTGAGAAATTCCTGATGTATGTTCTAATTGCCAGCTGAATGAGAACATTGTATAGACAACCTCTTGTCCACATTGCAAAGACAACATACCTGGGGGTAAGAGTAACCCTCAGTGGGGTGCTCTAATTAACCCTCAACCCTTTGTCTTTGAGCCTTCCCTGGTAAGTACCCTGGGTGCTTTGGAAAAACAAAACATATTCCCTTCTAAACACACCTGTGGGTCCCTAGCAGGGGGAGCACTTGACCCAGTGCCCAATCTAGAAGTGACCACATCAGTTAGTTCTTTCTACACAAGGCAGAGGAATTGTGCAGTCTGGCACTGACATTCTAAGTCAACATGTACAGACAGTTCTGAAGGCACCCTGGCTCTCAAGGCATGAGCTGACTGCAGTGATAGCCTTTGTCCAAAAGTTGACTTTTAATTAAACACAGAAAACATGCTGGTGACCGTGGTCACTTTCATAGTCAAGTACTTCATCCTGGCAGTGTTCAGCAAGTGGTTTCACCTGAGTTATGGTAACAAAGTGTGCAGTGGCTTAGCTAGGCCATAGGGAACACAACCCACTACTTAAACTACAAGAACAATGGACACCCAGGGTCTGCAAAACTCTACTACACTTGTGTCACATTACATAAGGAAATAAGATAATCACAAGTACTTCCTCGGGTTTTTCTTCGTATCTTGGGAATGTTTTTGTAAAAGCTAAAACCTTACTAGTATTCACTGTGATGTGTTTATTAATTCTGCAATTTTTGTCTGTACTTTTGTGTGAAATTATTAATACAATCTATCTGGAAAAAATACTTATTGAATTCCTCACAGTTTACACACGAATTAAATTTTACAGTTTCTTGCCGGAACATTTTCATTGATGGTGAGATAGAGCAAGGGAAGTCTAGTTAGTAGTGGAGTGAAAATGTCAACAAATACAGAAAGTGAAGTCTAGTTAGTAGTGGAGTGAAAATGTCAACAGATATAGAAAGTGAAGCCTAGTTAGTAGTGGATTGAAAATGTCAACAGATGCAGAAAATTAAGCCTAGTTAATAGTGGAGTGAAAATGTCAACAGATGCAGAAAGTGAAGTCTACTTAGTAGTGGAGTGAAAATGTCAACATATGCAGGCAGAAAGTGAAGTCTAGTTAGTAGTGGAGTGAAAATGTCAACAGATGCAGAAAGTGAAGCCTAGTTAGAAGGGGAGTGAACATGTCAACAGATGCAGAAAGTGAAGTCTAGTTAGTAGTGGAGTGAAAATGTCAACAGATACAGAAAGTGAAGCCTAGTTAGTAGTGGAGTGAAAATGTCAACAGATACAGAAAGTGAAGCCTAGTTAGTAGTGGAGTGAAAATGTCAACAGATACAGAAAGTGAAGTCTACTTAGTAGTGGAGTGAAAATGTCAACAGATGCAGAAAGTGAAGCCTAGTTGGTAGTGGAGTGAAAATGTCAACAGATGCAGAAAGTTAAGCCTAGTTAGTAGTGGAGTGAAAATGTCAACAGATGCAGAAAGTGAAGCCTAGTTGGTAGTGGAGTGAAAATGTCAACAGATGCAGAAAGTGAAGCCTAGTTGGTAGTGGAGTGAAAATGTCAACAGATGCAGAAAGTGAAGCCTAGTTGGTAGTGGAGTGAAAATGTCAACAGATGCAGAAAGTGAAGCCTAGTTAGTAGTGGACTGAAAATGTCAACAGATACAGAATGTGAAGCCTATTTAGTAGTGGATTGAAAATGTCAACAGTCTGCCATTAAATGTTTGACATACAACTGTTTTTTGCAAGTGGCCACATTATTATAAGAAAAAAACAAGTATACATTCTAAAAATATTAACTAACCTGTTTGCATTATTTAACTAACTGTTCACACATAACACAAGTACCCAGGTACACATAAAGGTAGCTTTGCAAGGGGGAAACAGAGGGAAACATTCAAAGTGGGTAATTTTTATTTTCTGCAAAGTACATAACAATTGTTACCATTGAAGCTCAAATGGTCAGCTCCTGCCAATCAGTGCTCAACTCTGTAGTTATTCCTCCTATCTGATATCATTACTACATCTGAATAAATCCATGAGACACAGTAGCCAGAATGATGGGAATAAGGATCCAATCTCTCCCACCCAGTCCAAAGTTGCACAACATTGCACAAGCCAGCCTTCACCAGGCATTTCCCTATGCAAGTCTCCTCTCATTAAAGTCTTCCCGGGAGAGGGGAACACCCCCAACCCCTGGGGTAGGATGATAATACATGGTAGGGGTTGGGGGTGGGACTGGGATGACCTTAGAGTGTGGGAAACACTAATGACAGGGTTAGTTAGGGAAGGGGAAAGGGAAGGAAGCAGTGGGGGTAGATGACAGGACAAGGGTGGGTGGAATGCAGATTTATCTGGTATTCATTGGAGAGATGTACATGTAGCTAGACAGGCCAGGTTGGAAGCAACCCCTTGGTTTTGTGGCGTAGTAAGTCCCACAATGCACCATGTGTTTAGAATACAATCACTGCTCTACTACAATTCATCAAACTAATTCATTATCAAAATACTGGCGTGACAGGTTCTGTGGCATGTGCTGTATATTCAAGTTTATTTATGTTAGAGACAGAAATTTAAAAAATACAGATCTACATATGTTTCCAGCAGTTACAGAACACTTATTATCAACTGTTGTATTGTTATTTTGAACAGCACATTACGTGTAAGATTATAAATCTAATGTCTGCTGGCCTACAGTTCATTTTTCCCTATTTATATATTCAAAGTCACTCGAGAACCAATCTTATTTTTAAAAGACCACCATTAAATCCAAAGTTACATACTCCATGGAAATAATTATGTTTACTGAACTTCACTTAAGTGTGCATCCCGTGTTGTGTTGTGTTGTGTTGTGTTGTGTTGTGTCGTGTCGTGTCGTGTCGTGTCGTGTCGTGTCGTGTCGTGTCGTGTCGTGTCGTGTCGTGTCCCCAGAAGTGTAAACTTTCACCCACAATGAAGTGCAAACTGGACACAACTCTGGGTCGGCTGTGGATTTTAAACTTTCAGTTTCCGCCTTGCAGGGAAAGTCGAGAAATCAGCACTGGTCACTGATCAAGTGGGTGCCATGTGTTCTCTAGAGGACCCTGGAGGGTGGGGCAACAAAAGAAGCAGGCAACACACCCCAGGTAGATGCCACAAGACCATTGTACCAGTGGCCAGGGTGAACCCCCCAGTGTCTGAAGGGGAGCTTTGCACCAGGGTGTCAACAGATGGCTGTTGGGAGCAGCATTCAGCAGGCAGCATTGAGTTCTAAGATTCAATCACTGCTGACAATGACAGTGGGGCTGACACCAGCTCATTATGACAACCTGTGTGTAGGTCTGTGTGGAGGTGACACCACACAGAAGACATACACAGGTGTGGACATGATGAGGGCAGGTGGTGGAGGTGTGAAAAACACAGAACACAAGCTGACATCATAGCCAACACCAGTGGCCCGCTTCCATAGGCAGTCATGTGTCTTAATATGTTCAGATTAGCAAGCTGTGGTGTGAAGATACAGCAGTCCACAGCCACAGCTTTATAGAGACCCGTCCACCTGTTGTGGACGGGTAGAAATGTCGGTGAATGGGTAAACAAATTAAGGCACAAAAAGGCTTTCAAAACCATACGTATTGCTGGTTATGCATTGAAAACAGGTGTCACATGTGTGATTGTACTTTATTTTAGGTCATAAAGCACATCTGAACTGGCTTGTATGTAAATGAGTTACCATCCACATCACCATGTGTCCGGAGTGACTGGCAAAACTTAGATCCTTCATAAAGCCCATCTCCACAGCTGCTTAATATGATACAAGATAGTTTTAATGTACAGTTTTGTTATAAGTGGAAGAAAATACAGATACATGGTCATAATATAAATGGCCATCCTTACAATGCCGGAATTGATTGGAAGAAAGTATGTTTTTCTATGCATGCTGATAAAAGTTAGCAATCTCACAAACACAAGTGACTTGGGTACCACAACACACAGATGAAACATTGTATCTGTATAGTACATTGACTGACCAATCTTGATAATTGAATTATAAATTAATAAGTTAAGCACAAAAAAAGTAGAGAACAAATTAGGAAAAAGAATTTACAAAAAGCCAAATGTATGAAAACAATAAAGAAGAGATTTTCGTTGTCTTTTTCAGGTATCGGTATCAACTCTTGACTTTTCATGTCTAAAGTAAAATGCTGACTTCCTTGTCGAAATGCCACCCATTTTGGCTGCTTTGGGTGAGAGATCATTTAGAAATTATGACGATGTTAGTTGTACCATAAAGAATTTTGAAACAAAGGTCACGGAAATAGGACAGGTCAGTTTGTGGCAGATACATTTTTCAAACATTACTTTGTAACTTTAAGCAAACACTCAAAAACACAAACTACAGAAATTGTTATATACAATTTAAGAAGCCTGCAACTCCAGTGATCAATAAGGCAGAACACTACAGTTTAATACACATTTGATAGTGTAACAAGAAGTACTGAAACACAATCTTGAATATGTTCTAATTTCCAATGACAGTCCCAGATCCAACTTTATCTACTGATTTGCCATCCTGTCTTTCAATCGGCAAAGTTCATTTTTGACAGGTAAAAATTGGAGTGGATGGGTGGACATCTAGGAGCATAAACACCTATTACATATTGTTCACTTTGATTTGTGCCAGTTTAGACTGGACTGTGTCCATTATCCAGACACATGTATCCACCATGACATATTGAACTGGTAACACCAGATCCTACATAAAAGCCCATCTATAAAGTTCATCTAAAAAATTATAATTGAATTTTATAGGGCATAACTAGATATTTTTAAATTAAATAACTATCTAGATAATTCATCTATCCACCCTGAGCCACAGGATAATAAAAAGTCCCATAAATTATGTCCATACTCTGTTATGCCGTTACGGTCTACAAATGTGTAATCATGTTATAGAACACTCAGGATTTTTGTACATTGCTAAGTGTATTCACCTAACATAAATTGTACATTTAGTATAGGTGCAGCTTTCTTAGCAATGGCTACTTCACAATCACATCACATTTAATTGTGCGTACGACAAATTTTTTTTACTATACGTTTGGTAAATATTCAAACTTGGTCATAAAACGAGGTTTAAAATCCACGGGACACCCATTATCAGTGACTAATTTATCAACTTTTAGATCAAATAATATTGGACTGAGTAACGCCGTTTTCTTCTGTACTTTCTGGCTCTGTGCTTGGATAAGCATATCATATCATCAAACACCATTCACAAAGGTGATATCTGATAGCATCAGACATTCAAATAACTGAAGGGCCACTGTATCTCGTTTCTCAAATTACATTATCATGCACCAATCAGTAAAACGTGGCGTCCCCATTGGCAGATTCTCCTGATGCATGAAAAACACCCGGCATCGACATTTGAATGGTGTTATTATTGTTAACTGACATTTCGACACTCGTAGCCTCGCGTGCCAATCCCTGTAAAATCTCTGTTATAATTTCCCAGCACGCAACAGACACCACCTACGGTATTTAAGCAGCATGCACACAATTTTGATATCGCTGATGACGAATGCATTAGTTTCTACTATTACCTGCCGTCTCCGCAGCACACAAATGAACTGGACCTGCCTTTGATCACATCCATCCTTAATTCAACAGTCATTACATCACATTAGCACCCCACAATGGATGGACAATCAACAGACAAATTCACCCCATCAAACACTGCACACTTTGCAGGTGAGACTTGAAAGGGGACCAGAGCATTATCAGGGATTACAGCTGGCACCTTTCGATTCACTACACTATTTGATTATCAGCTGGGTGTTTATTAGGATATAATTTCATGCTCTTTCAACTGGCGCAGGCGGCTAAATAGCCCTATTTTGTCAGTGTTGCTAACAGGATGCGTGATTTCTACCTAAAATAAACCACGATCAACTGTTTGGGATTTGCCAAGTGACAAAGAAAGCAGCAACTGCAACAAACTACAGCAGTAATTAGTAATAATTGATCTATCATTTACATCAAAATTGAGAAAAAAGCAACAAACATTTAATCTAATATTTATGGTATTTAATGTTCTACTATAGAGACAAAAACAAGTAACATAGTGGTAATAATAAAATTATTTAAACTAAAGCTTCTACATTGTCATGGATCCTTTTGCGGCCCAAACAGTACATAGATTTGCTCGCATAATTAGTGTCAAATACTTTGTAATATTCTCACCAAAAATGATATACATTATCAATATCATCAATAAAGCTGTACGTTCTCCTTCATATAATTATTCATTGTCTCCATATAATCATGCATTATTTAAAAAATATTATGGAATGACCCATTACAAATGTAGATTATCTCAAATTTATACAAAATAAGAGTCAATTTAATTTAATTGTATTTTGTGTGTGCCACTGCATAAACAAAATAGTCTAATCAAAATGTTTCCTTCCAAATAATGGCTCAGCAAAAACTCAGAATTTATATTGTCCAAAGATATACATGAAATAGTTCAAAACTTAATTACAAATGATAGATTTAATTGTTTACATGTACAAGTAATGTGTGTGGTATTGAATAAAATACAACATTCATTGTTGTTCTTCTAATATTTAAAGAAAGATCCAGCTAGAACCGCTGAATTTATATTTTCCCAAGAAGAACAACATGTGCAGTAGATTGCATTTGAATTCCTATTACATTAGGTGATTAGGGGCAAGGCTGAATAAAATCCAAATTAACCATGGGTTGTATATTGGACCTTACTTGAGTACTTGGGGTAGACCAGGAGACCAGTTAGACTTTGTGGTGAAGTGCATTGTTACCCAGGTGCTTGGACTGGTCAAGTGGACTCAGTTGCCCAGGGTGGACAGTGTGTGTCCAGTTGTACCCAACCAGGACACTGGACCACAGCCACTGAACACTTCAGTCTGGTCTGTAGTACTTTTCCCTGAGTGGTTTATTTTAAATATAAACTTCTACCTACTTTTTTCTAATGATTTATAACTGACTTTTTCTCATTATAAAACTTAATGTATAAAATATCTAAACATCACATGTATTATGTGTGCTCTCTTATAATGTGACAATGGAACTATCTGGGACATAACTCTGCATGTGTATCTGGTAGACAGTACTTTTCAATGTGTCATACCCTGGCAAACATACACCATGGAAATAGCCTATACTCATAGAGTTAAGAGATAAATGCCTGTACTTGTAGCCTACTTTGATTTACAGAAAGCTCGAAATGGCCATAACCAAAAAAACAAAATTTTCAAATATTCTTCTTTAAATTATACGTGTTAATTCGTAATATATTAATTGAATGATTGATTAAATAAACTGATTCAATGTCTGGATAAACTCTGAACTAAAAGGAAGGTATGGGGCGGAACTCTTTAAAAGCAGATGACACCTTGCGAGCAATGTTTGAATCACAAATGCATTTCAACATGACAAGACACAAGCAGTTGAGAGAGACACATTTTACAACGCTGTCGTGCATTACAGACTTCTAAAATATGCTGAACCCGACCGGGATGATGGGAACGTCTGCTGGGACAACATAAAGGACACAAATGTGCTTTCTTTATATCCAACGGACGCCCATGCACCATCTAATGATGGATCTTTAATGTCTCCAGCAAACACAGGTGGATATGTAATTATTCTGCTAAATGCTATGACTGATGACAAGAATGCCCATTTGTGTGGCAACCGTTTATGGACAATGCTGAAATGGCGCTGAGTACCGATGTGAAGTACAGCAGGTTTATCTTCTGTCTCCTATTTATGGTAGTACCTCTCAACTGGCTCATTCATCAAGCAGGAGTTTAAGAACTTGAAAGGAACTCAGCAGGCAGATTTATGTAGCCCAATTGAAACTGCCACACATTGTCGTGAGAATCTGGCACTGTAAATGTTGGTTGAACAATCAAATGTGGGAAGAACAAAGGGCCGACATATAACACGGGATCTGTATGTACACACACTTATAAAATGCAGATTTTCCATAATTGTTATCTGACAGAGGATGGTTCACGTATGGCCCTGACAGACAAACACACACCTTGCACCTGGCATATTTTACTACTCCATAAAATGGAAACATGAAAATAATAATTATTTTGAAGTTCTACAAAGGTGTGATAGATGTGTCGACCACTGTCACCCAGATGCTTTGATGATCCTTCATTCAGTAACTGGCTTGTGACAGGGTGGACCCGACTTAGCCCTTCATCTGGACATTGGCCAGTCAACAAAGGGTGAGCCCTACTCAATGACCCTAATTCTGACCACCAACTGCCATGTGGGTCTGGGGTGTTCAGAACTTCAAAAGGACAGACTGAGCTCTACTCAATAAACAGACACAAGCACCCATATTGGGATGAGACTGATATTTGCTTCGGGAAAGATTTGTTCAGCCAACTAACACATTAATTGAGGAATAATCTATTACCCCTATTTGGAAACTGTTATAATATTACACCATGATATACACCAAATGTGACATCAGTGCTTTTTATTTACCATGACAAAGGAGTAGCATAACAAGTAGTTTTACTTCAACGCTACTTTACAGCTTAATAATTTTATATATATATATATATATATATATATATATATATATATATATATATATATATATATGATGAAACATAAAGAAGGTAGTGTTGAAGCTACTCCTGTATCATGGTCATAAAAAGCAGTGATGTCACATTTGTTATGCATAGTGATCTACCTTGCCTCTAGTAAAGCTCCCCATCTGTCAGTGAAATAAAATTGCTCCTGCACATATCTCGGTCACACCCATATCTCAACTGCCTGGAGTGTGGATGACATTTAGGTCCAATAGCTGGTGGCACAAGTCACTGTACTCAAGATCTCATCTCCATCTGATGTCATGAATCTGATTATGTAAATGAACTTTGAGCTGTAGAGTTTTTGGGTGAATATATACCATTTAATTTTAATGTGTAATGATATTGGTTGTCGTACTATTACATTCACATGACAATACATTCACATGCATCAAACGATGATGATAAAATATATTACCTTAAATTAAATAATTAAATTAATAAATAAGAACAATCACATAAAAAGGTCTGAATAAAAAATTGTTCTTTATAACATCGATAAGTAATTGATACGATCTAGTAGAAATATATTAGCTTAAAATGTAAGATATGAAATAAAATAATACATAATAAATTATGATAAAATATACACACTAAAACTCATCGGAAAGTGGAATATGTGTTTGCTGCGGATGGGAGAAAAATCACTTCTGTTTTGACAGGGTTTGAAGGCTAAGGGGAAAAAGCTAGTACTAAAGCGGTTGGTCCTGGTTTTGATGGATCTGAATCAGCGACTAGATGGAAGAGGTTCAAATAGGTCATGGGCAGGATGGAATGAATCTTGAGAGATGAGAGTCACTCTTCCTAACAGGCGCTGCTGATACAGTATTTCAAAACAGGGAAGGTCTCTGCCGATGATTCGGGAAGCAATTTTCATAACTCTGTTTAATCTGAGCGTTTTCTTCTGTGTAATCGACACAAACCATACTGTGATAGAAAATATCAGAACACTCTCAATATATATATATATATGCTATGAGTTTTTATATACTATTTTAAAATTATTTCTTTCTGTTTAAACTTAAAAGTGTACACACACACGTGTGTGTGTGTGTGTGTGTGTGTGTGTGTGTGTGTGTGTGTGTGTGTGTGTGTGTGTGTGTGTGTGTGTGTGTGTGTGTGTGTGTGTGTGTGTACATTTTAAAGTTTAAACAGAAAGAAATTATTTTTAAATAGTATATACAAAATCTACAACTCGGAGCTCATTTACATAATCAGATTCATGACATGAGATGAAGATCTTGAATACAATGACTTCACTTGTGCCACTAGCCATTGGACCTAAATGTCACCCACACTCCAGGCAGTGGAGAAGTGGAGATACATACAGGAGGACTTTCATTTCACTGACAGATGGGGAGCATTACTTGAGGCACTGTAAATCCCTAGGGTGGGACACAAATTGGGTTAAAGGTCTTTCTGCTGCTTGGGTTCATGCACCCACCCATGTATATCCAATATGATGCCCTTGGGAGCAAGCTACTCCTAATTATAAATAAATATCAGCTCTACTCCTGGCCATAACCTGTAGCTATTGCCAGAGAAGCAACAGCATAAATGCATAGCTTCAAGCAAAATAAATACATCATGTCTGATATGTATCTTGATAGCTTAGACAGTCTATAAATTGTCTGTTTGAATAATAATGCAACCAGTGGTGTCAATATTAACTATTTTATTTGCCATCACTCTTTTTCTCTTTGTCTATAGCATCATTGCTAAACAAGATAAGTACGGTATTGTAAAAAACTTAAACACCCACCGTCACACCATGTGGTTAGTTAACAAGACACATGTTTTCTACATTTAAATGATTATCAGGATGGTAGAAATATGTTTTAATTGTTTGAACATGAGATATGTTGGTATGTTGCCCTTTGATAACAAGATAGTTGTAGTTATAATAGGGAGACTATCCATTGTTGTAGATAAGACAAAGAACACAATGGCATTAGCCATAAGCACCCCACAAAACATCTGTTCATTTGGCTGTCTACTGTTATCCAGTTACCCCTGCACCACACAGGCCATGCATCATGTTGCATGACACCTGCCTTACACTTACAGCCCCACTGACAGCACCCGCCTATTTTCTACCAACAACTGATAGTTAATCAGTGTTGCATTCACAATGAACATAAAACTTCTCAGTCATAATGTTTTAACAAAACAGAGTTTTGTATGTCATGGTGTTGAAATGAAAAATTATTTGAAAAAAGAAAATTGTTTGGGGTATTTTTGTGATTTTTTTATTAAAAAAACACATTAATGCTGTGATGCAAAATTGCATGCTAGTACTACTAATGCACTACCAGTTTGTTGAATTGGTTGCAAATCGTAAGAACCGTAAGTTAAGAGTGTTCTATGGATAGAAGAAAGAACTGTAACAAATCACTGCTGCCGTTGGAATCACGGCATTTTTTGCAGCACTGTTGACTGACTTGACTCTTGTTGAAACAAAAATTCAAAATCCAAGCGATTTACTGTGCGCGGTTAGTTCACTGTACAATAACAACACCACACGAAAGCCAACCGATCTGATCGCTTGACCGCGTTATCCCATTTAATGGGCTTATTACGAGCCCCACAAATCGTTCAAGCAGACAACCGGTCAGCAGTGCTTTTATTTGAAGTGTGGTGCAGTGCCACTGCTAGCCCGTGGCCGTAGGCGATTTTTTACATGGCCTGACGGCTGTTTGGGTACCCCTAACATCAAACGGCGGCGATTTGTTTCTTGGGTTAGAAAATGGATGACATGTCCACATTAATATAAATCGACGTTTTACCTGTATCAGTCAACTGTGAATCTGATGATACCCGCTGGGTCATCGCACTCTTCCACTTCTTAGCGCCGTTTACTGATAAATTTGCTAGGTTCATTTTGGATATGGCGGTGTTTGCTGTTGAATGTGCAAGCGCGATTCTCATTGGTCAATGTTAGCATGTCGTCTGTTTTTATTGGCTGAACAGATGCGTCGCTGATTAAACTCTGACCTTACTTTTGACAGAGGAACGTTTTATTCATCAGGTATTAGGCTTTAATAAGTGGATATCTTCAATATACTCTTGCAGATCATTTTATAATTATATAAAGCTACGAATTGTATTGTTGTCTAACGTTGTTGTATCTTGGAATGAACGCTGTGCACATTTCCCCTAATATCACTCACTGTCAACGGCGCGGTGTCAGATTTTTCTGTTCTCAACATCATTAGTCATCATTATCATCCATTTGCCGGCCACATTCATCATGTTGATTATTCTGCCGCACACTAGTTAGGAGGTATGGGTTGTATTTAGCTAAGAGTCGGCCTAATAGAGATTCTGTATATAAGGATTAAAAGTATACAATAATAAGAAAACCAAGATCAATTTCCCAAGTTGCTTGAGACAGCTTAATTGAGTCCAAGAAATGAATTCGGAGCACAACACTGAGTTACACTGCCATTCAATATGTTGCTATCCTAAAATTCTGTCAACTTTGAATATGATTATAAATGTTAGTATTACGAGATAAGGGCGAGGGCGAGGGCCAACCGAGACTCAGCATTCTCTAATTTAAATTTTTGCTGTTGACATGTTAATTCTAGCTCAGTATCCTATGTATGTGTATATACTATAGTACCAATTTAAGTATTCATCATTTCTCATTGCAGTTATTACCACACATCCAAAAAGCTGACAAAATAGCAACCCTGATATATACCGAACGATATAAGATAAAGTGACAGAACTAACCTTTTAAAATGGTTGTTGACATATGGTATGGTCATTGCTGTTTTCACTGCATATAATCCCTTAGCACAGAGGGATGGATGTTTCGAATCATAACGGGTTTGGCCGATGGGTCGAAACATCTCTCATGTCATGGGCTTAACTGTCCAACCTGTATTGTTTTGTCTTTTGAAATATTACATTATTTACAACTAAGAGGTGCAATTCCAAAGTTCCCACACTGTTAGCTTCCAATCCAATGTTCCGCAAACCTAATATGAAACAGTGTTCACTGACGGAGCAGTTCTCATGAAATTTATGATTGGGGAAGCCTACATTTTGTGAGTTTCAACTTTTTAAGTCTTGTGATATGACAGTGTTTTTTACATTTGAATACGTTGCATACTAGTCTGTTGTTGAAAAGACAAACGCTGATTAGCAACAGGAAACTTCTCCCAAACACTGGACTGGGACCTTTCTATGTGTTTGAAGTCCAACAAAGTTTAGATGCATTGCAGATTGCATGTCCTGCCTTAAAATTACTGTAATGCTGTTGCCATTCACAATTTATGCAGAGAACAACAACTTTCTACATTTGATTTAAAGTTCACCAGATAATTATATATTTTATGCAGATGAAGATGCAAGTTTATCTCTCAGCCTGATGTCGTTAAAATTATAAGTATTACTTGGAATTGGAGAAAACAAAACTGCTTTGCGTTAAAATCTCTTAGACAGCAAAGTGATAAGAGTTTGATAGACTATGAAAGAAAATATCTTGCTTTTCTTTGCAATAAAAGTGATGATTTTCAGCACTGCTTGAGACATTGTAGAAATGGTTGGTGCTCTTTTGCAGCATTTAACAGGGGGATATGGAATTCCAAATGCAAAACAAGAAGTGAAAGGACACTAAATCGACGGTTGTCTTGTGGATTGCAATCTCATTGCTTTCTCCAGGCATGTCAACAGTGATCCTGGGGTGTAATTTAACAACATTTTATAGCAGTCAAACTGAAATATTATAGATGTTTATATTTATATACTGTAACCAATATCACACAGTATACACACTATAGTCATGTAACTTGTGTTCACTGTCCGAACATGTCAAAAAAGATCTATAAAAGCCTTGTTTGGATTTGAAACAGATGTTGTTGTTGCAAGTTTGCAGATGTCCATTGCGCCTAGTGAAAGGTATATCTGAAACCCGCAGAAACAGTCCCAGCAGACATTGTACTGATAACTACTTGTGTTTTCACTGTCTCGGTTTTGTTCTCCAGTCGTGTGGTGTAGACAGAGAAGTGGCTAGAGATGCCTGAGAAAAGTCCCTTCAAGCAAGTAGACGAGAAGCATGTGTCGGCAGAGGTCACCTGTATGCGGTGGTCACCCAAGATGGACCTCATAGTGGTTGCCAACGTCCAGGCTGAGGTATCTAAATGGGAGGCAACTAAGTCTCGGCTCTGGTCAGGCATGGAGATGATATTATTTCTGGTTGTTCAGTTTTGTTGGTGAAAGTTTGCTATTACACCATATACCTTTATACAAGACAGTCCAACAATTTATGATGAAGAAATATAAAACAGTTATTAAAGTAAGCAAAAGTATGTTTTATTTGAAATTTCATGAACTGTTCATTTCATACATAGGGGTTACATATGTACATATATATATATATATTGATACATGTACATATATATATATATATGTACTATATGATATATATATATATATATGTAATATATATTATATATATATATATATATATATATATATATATATATATATATATATATATATAATACATATATATCAGGATAAAATTATTGCCAGTCACACATGTTTTAGTGGACACATGGATGTTAACTGTTAAGCCAGTTTACAAACTTTTAAATGTGACACCATTTTCACTCACTTTCAAGGCATAACTAACAATAGCTATGGTTTTGGAAGACCTTTTTTGCTCCTTTTTTACCCGTATATTTTATATACATACATATTAAAAACTACAAAAAGGCAAGTTCTTATGTAAAAAGATAAGTTCTTATGAAAAGAGTATCCGGTCCTCAGGACTGCTCAAAATGCTTTTACACTTCCCTGACAGACCTGTTCAACCATCTCAACTTCTCTGGGAGGGAAGCATCCAGTCATATGCTATAATTAATGCACGAAGGCTGCTCGTACACATGTCCACCATTGTCTATAGCCAAGAATCCAGCTGAGTGAACTGGAGCAATATAGAGTGAAAAATATTGCTCAAGGTTTTAAGACCACAGCACATGTTTCAAACCCGAGTTCTCTTAGTCGAGAGCCCAAAGCTCTATCCCTGAGCCATTGCGCTCTCTACATATAGCGTGGTATCCAATCCTCAGGATTATTCAAAGCGCTTTACAATTTACTCCTTGGCAGACCTGTTCAATCGAACACAATCTCGGCTTCTCTGGGAAGCATTCAGCCACGTGTACACATATATTCACCACTGTCACTGTAGCCAAGTACTCATACAGCTGAGTGAGTGAGCAATGTAGAGGGAACAAACTTGCCCAAGGTTTTAACACCGCAGCACAAGATTCAAACCCGGGTCCTCTTAATCGAGAGCCCGATGATCTACCCTTGAGCCACTGCTCTACTATATATATTATTTATATATAATATATATTATAACCAGACAAGGCAATTTGTGTGTAAGGCCTATTTTATATATTATTTATAAAATAAATAAATTTCATATGATATTGTTGACCATTCATTGTGATGCCAAATGTGCAGCCGGGTGTTTTGCAACTTCTCAATGTCTTTCACATTCTTGTTGTTTTAACAGTGCTCCGTTAAACAATGTGATTTGTTGTTTTAGGTCATTCTCTATCGGTTGTCTTGGCAGAAGGTCTGGACCCTGCCAGCACCCTGTGAACACTGCAAAGTGACATGTTTGGCATGGCGTACTGATGGCAAAGGTTACACATACATTCAGTCTTTACTAAGTAACTACTTGGTAACATTTGTAAAAAAATAATTTTTAGTCAGTTCACCTTTTTCCTTAGACAATTTTATTACTATAGCAACCTGCTACAGACACCTACCACTAGGTGGTAGTAATTCACAACAGGCAGTGAACCTTGGAACTATTGCAGAAAATGTGTAATGTTACATGTGAACAAACAAATATCCACCAGTTTCATTCCTGGCAGAAACGCTTCAAACCAGTACAAACCTTTAATCAAGTAAATCAACAAGGAAATAACAAATATAAGTACTTCTTTTCTCAAAAGTGTGTCTGAGATAACAACCATCTATAAAGAAAATGCTAACACAACCATACATGCATTACACCTGCACACACATGCATGGTAGTTCAATTCTAGTTATTTGGACGTCTTATAAAGTACTTGGTTCTTATGAAAATTATACTTTCAGTGGTTGCCGTTGGTTACGACACGGGTCAGATGCAGCTGTGTGACGTAGAGAATGCAAGTTGTCTGCACTCGGTCACCCTGTCTGGCGCCATCACTGCCATATGCTGGGTGTCGGGGGCCATGCTCGAAGGGGGTGGTACAGAGGCAGATGACACAACTGAAGATGTCTTCCAAGACATGTCGTCTCATTACTTGCCAAGATTGCCGGCCTTCTCAAAAGGGTGGGCCTTCAGACTTCTCTGTCACCTGTACATTTGTTTCTGTCATTTGCCTTTTCTAAAAGGTGGGACTTCAGACTTCTCTGTCACTGTACATTTGTTTCTTTCTTTTTATCTTTTCTAAAAGGTGAGTCTTCAGACTTCTCTGTCACTGTACATTTGTTTCATTCTTTTGTCTCTTCTAAAAGGTGGGACTTCAGACTTCTCTGTCACTGTACATTTGTTTCTTTCTTTTGTCTTTTCTAAAAGGTGGGACTTCAGACTTCTGTCACTGTACATTTGTTTCTTTATTTTGTCTTTTCTAAAAGGTGGGACTTCAGACTTCTGTCACTGTACATTTGTTTCTTTATTTTATCTTTTCTAAAAGGTGGGACTTCAGACTTCTGTCACTGTACATTTTGTTTCTTTATTTTGTCTTTTCTCAAAGGTGGGACTTCAGACTTCTGTCACTGTACATTTGTTTCTTTCTTTTGTCTTTTCTAAAAGGTGGGTCTTCAGACTTCTCTGTCACTGTACATTTGTTTCTGTCTTTCGTCTTTTCTAAAAGGTGGGACTTCAGACTTCTCTGTACATTTTTTATTTTCTAAAAGGTGGGACTTCAGACTTCTGTCACTGTACATTTGTTTCTTTATTTTATCTTTTCTGAAAGGTGGGACTTCAGACGTCTGTCACTGTACATTTTGTTTCTTTATTTTGTCTTTTCTCAAAGGTGGGACTTCAGACTTCTCTGTCAGTGTACATTTGTTTCTTTCTTTTGTCTTTTCTAAAAGGTGGGTCTTCAGACTTCTCTGTCACTGTACATTTGTTTCTGTCTTTCGTCTTTTCTAAAAGGTGGGACTTCAGACTTCTCTGTACATTTTTTTTTATTTTGTCTTTTCTAAAAGGTGGGACATCAGACTTCTCTGTCACTGTACATTTGTTTCTTTATTTTGTCTTTTCTAAAAGGTGGGTCTTCAGACTTCTCTGTCACTGTACATTTGTTTCTTTCTTTTGTCTCTTCTAAAAGGTGGGACTTCAGACTTCTCTGTCACTGTACATTTGTTTCTTTCTTTTTATCTTTTCTAAAAGGTGAGTCTTCAGACTTCTCTGTCACTGTACATTTGTTTCATTCTTTTGTCTCTTCTAAAAGGTGGGACTTCAGACTTCTCTGTCACTGTACATTTGTTTCTTTCTTTTGTCTTTTCTAAAAGGTGGGACTTCAGACTTCTCTGTCACTGTACATTTGTTTCTTTATTTTGTCTTTTCTAAAAGGTAGGTCTTCAGACTTCTCTGTCACTGTACATTTATTTTTTTATTTTGTCTTTTCTAAAAGGTGGGACTTCAGACTTCTGTCACTGTACATTTTTTTCTTTATTTTATCTTTTCTAAAAGGTGGGACTTCAGACTTCTGTCACTGTACATTTTGTTTCTTTATTTTGTCTTTTCTCAAAGGTGGGACTTCAGACTTCTGTCACTGTACATTTGTTTCTTTCTTTTGTCTTTTCTCAAAGGTGGGACTTCAGACTTCTCTGTCACTGTACATTTGTTTCTGTCTTTCGTCTTTTCTAAAAGGTGAGACTTCAGACTTCTGTCACTGTACATTTTGTTTCTTTATTTTGTCTTTTCTCAAAGGTGGGACTTCAGACTTCTGTCACTGTACATTTGTTTCTTTCTTTTGTCTTTTCTAAAAGGTGGGTCTTCAGACTTCTCTGTCACTGTACATTTGTTTCTGTCTTTCGTCTTTTCTAAAAGGTGGGACTTCAGACGTCTGTCTGTCACTGTACATTTTGTTTCTTTATTTTGTCTTTTCTCAAAGGTGGGACTTCAGACTTCTCTGTCAGTGTACATTTGTTTCTGTCTTTCGTCTTTTCTAAAAGGTGGGACTTCAGACTTCTCTGTACATTTTTTTTTATTTTGTCTTTTCTAAAAGGTGGGACATCAGACTTCTCTGTCACTGTACATTTGTTTCTTTATTTTGTCTTTTCTAAAAGGTGGGTCTTCAGACTTCTCTGTCACTGTACATTTGTTTCTTTCTTTTGTCTCTTCTAAAAGGTGGGACTTCAGGCTTCTCTGTCACTGTACATTTGTTTCTTTCTTTTTATCTTTTCTAAAAGGTGAGTCTTCAGACTTCTCTGTCACTGTACATTTGTTTCATTCTTTTGTCTCTTCTAAAAGGTGGGACTTCAGACTTCTCTGTCACTGTACATTTGTTTTTTATTTTGTCTTTTCTAAAAGGTGGGACTTCAGACTTCTGTCACTGTACATTTGTTTCTTTATTTTGTCTTTTCTAAAAGGTAGGTCTTCAGACTTCTCTGTCACTGTACATTTGTTTCTTTCTTTTGTCTCTTCTAAAAGGTGGGACTTCAGACTTCTCTGTCACTGTACATTTGTTTCTTTCTTTTGTCTTTTCTAAAAGGTGGGACTTCAGACTTCTCTGTCACTGTACATTTGTTTTTTTATTTTGTCTTTTCTAAAAGGTGGGACTTCAGACTTCTGTCACTGTACATTTGTTTCTTTATTTTATCTTTTCTAAAAGGTGGGACTTCAGACTTCTGTCACTGTACATTTTGTTTCTTTATTTTGTCTTTTCTAAAAGGTGGGACTTCAGACTTCTGTCACTGTACATTTGTTTCTTTATTTTATCTTTTCTAAAAGGTGGGACTTCAGAGTTCTGTCACTGTACATTTGTTTCTTTCTTTTGTCTTTTCTGAAAGGTGGGTCTTCAGACTTCTCTGTCACTGTACATTTGTTTCTGTCTTTCGTCTTTTCTAAAAGGTGGGACTTCAGACTTCTCTGTACATTTGTTTTTTTTATTTTGTCTTTTCTAAAAGGTGGGACTTCAGACTTCTGTCACTGTACATTTGTTTCTTTATTTTATCTTTTCTCAAAGGTGGGACTTCAGACTTCTCTGTCACTGTACATTTGTTTCTTTCTTTTGTCTTTTCTAAAAGGTGGGTCTTCAGACTTCTCTGTCACTGTACATTTGTTTCTTTCTTTTGTCTTTTCTAAAAGGTGGGACTTCAGACTTCTCTGTACATTTTTTTTTATTTTGTCTTTTCTAAAAGGTAGGTCTTCAGACTTCTCTGTCACTGTACATTTGTTTCTTTATTTTGTCTTTTCTAAAAGGTGGGTCTTCAGACTTCTCTGTCACTGTACATTTGTTTCTTTCTTTTGTCTCTTCTAAAAGGTGGGACTTCAGACTTCTCTGTCACTGTACATTTGTTTCTTTCTTTTGTCTCTTCTAAAGGTGGGACTTCAGACTTCTCTGTCACTGTACATTTGTTTCTTTCTTTTGTCTTTTCTAAAAGGTGGGACTTCAGACTTCTCTGTCACTGTACATTTGTTTCTTTCTTTTGTCTTTTCTAAAAGGTGGGACTTCAGACTTCTCTGTCACTGTACATTTGTTTCTTTCTTTTGTCTTTTCTAAAAGGTGGGTCTTCAGACTTCTCCGTTGCTGTACATTTGTTTCTTTCTTTTGTCTTTTCTAAAAGGTGGGTCTTCAGACTTCTCCGTTGCTGTACATTTGTTTCTTTCTTTTGTCTTTTCTAAAAGGTGGGACTTCAGACTTCTCTGTCACTGTACATTTGTTTCTCTCTTTTGTCTTTTCTAAAAGGTGGGACTTCAGACTTCTCTGTCACTGTACATTTGTTTCTTTCTTTTGTCATTTCTAAAAGGTGGGTCTTCAGACTTCTCTGTCACTGTACATTTGTTTCTTTCTTTTGTCTTTTCTAAAAGGTGGGACTTCAGACTTCTCTGTCACTGTACATTTGTTTCTGTCATTTGCCTCTTCTAAAAGGTGGGACTTCAGACTTCTCTGTCACTGTACATTTGTTTCTTTCTTTTGTCTTTTCTAAAAGGTGGGACTTCAGACTTCTCTGTCACTGTACATTTGTTTTTTTTTTCTTTTCTAAAAGGGGGGGACTTTTTTGACTTCTCTGTCACTGTACATTTGTTTCTTTCTTTTGTCTTTTCTAAAAGGTGGGACTTCAGACTTCTCTGTCACTGTACATTTGTTTCTTTCTTTTGTCTTTTCTAAAAGGTGGGACTTCAGACTTCTCTGTCACTGTACATTTGTTTCTGTCATTTGCCTCTTCTAAAAGGTGGGACTTCAGACTTCTCTGTCACTGTACATTTGTTTCTTTCTTTTGTCTTTTCTAAAAGGTGGGACTTCAGACTTCTCTGTCATTGTACATTTGTTTTTGTCTTTTCTAAAGGGTGGGATTTTATACTTCTCTGTCGCTGTACATTTGTTTCTTTCTTTTGTCTTTTCTAAAAGGTGGGACTTCAGACTTCTCTGTCGCTGTACATTTGTTTCTTTCTTTTGTCTTTTCTAAAAGGTGGGAATTCAGACTTCTCTGTCACTGTACATTTGTTTCTTTCTTTCGTCTTTTCTAAAAGGTGGGACTTTAGACTTCTCTGTTGCTGTGCATTTGTTTCTTTCTTTTGTCTTTTCTAAAAGGTGGGAATTCAGACTTCTCTGTCACTGTACATTTGTTTCTTTCTTTTGTCTTTTCTAAAAGGTGGGACTTCAGACTTCTCTGTTGCTGTGCATTTGTTTCTTTCTTTTGTCTTTTCTAAAAGGTGGGAATTCAGACTTCTCTGTCACTGTACATTTGTTTCTTTCTTTCGTCTTTTCTAAAGGGTGGGACTTTAGACTTCTCTGTCGCTGTACATTTGTTTCTTTCTTTCGTCTTTTCTAAAAGGTGGGACTTCAGACTTCTCTGTCGCTGTGCATTTGTTTCTTTCTTTTGTCTTTTCTAAAAGGTGGGAATTCAGACTTCTCTGTCACTGTACATTTGTTTCTTTCTTTCGTCTTTTCTAAAGGGTGGGACTTTAGACTTCTCTGTCGCTGTACATTTGTTTTTTCTTTTGTCTTTTCTAAAAGGTGGGACTTCAGACTTCTCTGTCACTGTACATTTGTTTCTTTCTTTTGTCTTTTCTAAAAGGTGGGACTTCAGACTTCTCTGTCGCTGTACATTTGTTTCTTTCTTTTGTCTTTTCTAAAAGGTGGGACTTCAGACTTCTCTGTCACTGTACATTTGTTTCTTTCTTTTGTCTTTTCTAAAAGGTGGGACTTCAGACTTCTCTGTCACTGTACATTTGTTTCTTTCTTTTGTCTTTTCTAAAAGGTGGGACTTCAGACTTCTCTGTCACTGTACATTTGTTTCTTTCTTTTGTCTTTCCTAAAAGGGTGGGTCTTCAGACTTCTCTGTCACTGTACATTTGTTTCTTTCTTTTGTCTTTTCTAAAAGGGTGGGTCTTCAGACTTCTCTGTCACTGTACATTTGTTTCTTTCTTTCGCCTTTTCTTAAGAGTGGGTCTTCAGACTTCTCTGTCCCTGTACATTTGTTTCTTTCTTTTGTCTTTTCTAAAAGGTGGGAATTCAGACTTCTCTGTCATTGTACATTTGTTTCTTTCTTTTGTCTTTTCTAAAAGGTGGGACTTCAGACTTCTCTGTCACTGTACATTTGTTTCTTTCTTTTGTCTTTTCTAAAAGGGTGGGTCTTCAGACTTCTCCGGTGCTGTACATTTGTTTCTTTCTTTCGCCTTTTCTTAAAAGTGGGTCTTCAGACTTCTCTGTCCCTGTACATTTCTTTCTTTCTTTTGTCTTTTCTAAAAGGTGGGACTTCAGACTTCTCTGTCACTGTACATTTCTTTCTTTTGTCTTTTCTAAAAGGTGGGACTTCAGACTTCTCTGTCACTGTACATTTCTTTCTTTCTTTTGTCTTTTCTAAAAGGTGGGTCTTCAGACTTCTCTGTCACTGTACATTTCTTTCTTTCTTTTGTCTTTTCTAAAAGGTGGGACTTCAGACTTCTCTGTCACTGTACATTTGTTTCTTTCTTTTGTCTTTTCTAAAAGGTGGGACTTCAGACTTCTCTGTCACTGTACATTTTTCTTTCTTTTGTCTTTTCTAAAAGGTGGGACTTCAGACTTCTCTGTCACTGTACATTTGTTTCTTTCTTTTGTCTTTTCTAAAAGGTGGGTCTTCAGACTTCTCCGTTGCTGTACATTTGTTTCTTTCTTTTGTCTTTTCTAAAAGGGTGGGTCTTCAGACTTCTCCGTTGCTGTACATTTGTTTCTTTCTTTTGTCTTTTCTAAAAGGTGGGACTTCAGACTTCTCTGTCACTGTACATTTGTTTCTCTCTTTTGTCTTTCCTAAAAGGGTGGGTCTTCAGACTTCTCTGTCACTGTACATTTGTTTCTTTCTTTTGTCTTTTCTAAAAGGTGGGACTTCAGACTTCTCTGTCACTGTACATTTCTTTCTTTCTTTTGTCTTTTCTAAAAGGTGGGACTTCAGACTTCTCTGTCACTGTACATTTGTTTCTTTCTTTTGTCTTTTCTAAAAGGTGGGTCTTCAGACTTCTCCGTTGCTGTACATTTGTTTCTTTCTTTTGTCTTTTCTAAAAGGGTGGGTCTTCAGACTTCTCCGTTGCTGTACATTTGTTTCTTTCTTTTGTCTTTTCTAAAAGGTGGGACTTCAGACTTCTCTGTCACTGTACATTTGTTTCTCTCTTTTGTCTTTCCTAAAAGGGTGGGTCTTCAGACTTCTCTGTCACTGTACATTTGTTTCTTTCTTTTGTCTTTTCTAAAAGGTGGGACTTCAGACTTCTCTGTCACTGTACATTTCTTTCTTCCTTTTGTCTTTTCTAAAAGGTGGGACTTCAGACTTCTCTGTCACTGTACATTTCTTTCTTTCTTTTGTCTTTTCTAAAAGGTGGGACTTCAGACTTCTCTGTCACTGTACATTTCTTTCTTTCTTTTGTCTTTTCTAAAAGGGTGGGTCTTCAGACTTCTCTGTCACTGTACATTTCTTTCTTTCTTTTGTCTTTTCTAAAAGGTGGGACTTCAGACTTCTCTGTCACTGTACATTTGTTTCTTTCTTTTGTCTTTTCTAAAAGGGTGGGTCTTCAGACTTCTCTGTCACTGTACATTTGTTTCTTTCTTTTGTCTTTTCTAAAAGGTGGGACTTCAGACTTCTCTGTCACTGTACATTTGTTTCTTTCTTTTGTCTTTTCTAAAAGGTGGGACTTCAGACTTCTCCGTCGCTGTACATTTGTTTCTCTCTTTTGTCTTTTCTAAAAGGGTGGGATTTCAGACTTCTCCGTCGCTGTACATTTGTTTCTCTCTTTTGTCTTTTCTAAAAGGGTGGGACTTCAGACTTCTCCGTCGCTGTACATTTGTTTCTCTCTTTTGTCTTTTCTAAAAGGGTGGGACTTCAGACTTCTCCGTCGCTGTACATTTGTTTCTCTCTTTTGTCTTTTCTAAAAGGGTGGGACTTCAGACTTCTCCGTCGCTGTACATTTGTTTCTCTCTTTTGTCTTTTCTAAAAGGGTGGGACTTCAGACTTCTCCGTCGCTGTACATTTGTTTCTCTCTTTTGTCTTTTCTAAAAGGGTGGGACTTCAGACTTCTCCGTCGCTGTACATTTGTTTCTCTCTTTTGTCTTTTCTAAAAGGGTGGGACTTCAGACTTCTCCGTCGCTGTACATTTGTTTCTCTCTTTTGTCTTTTCTAAAAGGGTGGGACTTCAGACTTCTCCGTCGCTGTACATTTGTTTCTCTCTTTTGTCTTTTCTAAAAGGGTGGGACTTCAGACTTCTCCGTCGCTGTACATTTGTTTCTCTCTTTTGTCTTTTCTAAAAGGGTGGGACTTCAGACTTTTCCGTTGCTGTACATTTGTTTCTGTCTTTCGCCTTTTCTTAAGAGTGGGTCTCCAGACTTCTGTCTAGCTGTACATTTGTTTGTTTCTGTTTACATTTTCCAAAGACTTGGTATTCTCAGTGCAAAAAACATCCATTCCATACTGCTTTCAACATGTCAGTGTTAATTTTTGATGACCTACAGTCTTTGAGTTTCCTAAATCTGAAATATGTATTTAAATTGTAATTTGCTCCTTACATTATAAGGTACATGCAGATGAAAAATTTATTCTGATTTAAAACCTAGCAACAATGATATAATTACTACAAAATGGAAAACAATGATTATAGATGACATGCACATTTGTTGCAGAATCAACAAAGGTTGTTTCATGGGCAGAGAAGACAATGTGGAGGACTCGAAACGGCTGAAGGGACAAAAGGAGTAGGTATTTAGTCGAGTAACATAGGGACAGTCCGAAAACATTGGTGGTTAAATTTAAACAAATAGGTTTCATTGTGGACAAATGATACCAACCACTGTGATTAATGTCAAATATTGGTGTATTAAAAAGATGTTTCCATGATGAAAAAGATTGGAATGAACATAGAAAGAGGACCTCTGTGCCTAGGAGGAGATACTGTTACAATGCTCTAAGTTAACATTACTACTATGCCATGTAGATGCACAATGCACACATGTCAACACATCACACAACTCTAATCCTACTTCCTTCCTTCCTTCCTTGTCCTATAAGGGGCATCACTGATAGCACCTTTAACAGTTATATCCACGTTTCCCTGTTCGTCACAGCCCTGTGGGAGTCAGTGAGTTGTCCATTTTTATGTTGCTCTTCTGTCTATCTACATCAGGCTGACTTAACTCTTCTTTCAAAGTGTGTGCAGCAATGAATGTTAGATCGATATAGTGTAATGGTTTCTGGCTGTGTGGGTTATTAAAGTGATTTACTTGCAGTTTGAACATCCTTGTGACGGGCACCGCGGCGGGCCGTGTGTCTCTCTACGCCTATGGAGTGTTTCCTGTCGGAGAGGTCGACCTGAGCCGCCATGGCATTGGCAAGGTAGTAGTGTGATCACATGGTAGTACAGTGTGATCACATGGTAGTACATTATGGTCACATGGTAGTACGTGTGATCACATGGTAGTACATTATAGTCACATGGTAGTACATTGTGATCACATGGTAGCACAGTGTGATCACATAGTAGTACAGTGTGATCACATGGTAGTACAATGTCATGACATGATAGTACAGTGATGTATAGTGTCATGAGATAGTAGTACACTATTCTCACATGGTAGTACAGTGTCATGACATGGTAGTACAATATGATCACATGGTAGTACAGTGTGATGACATGGTAGTATAGTGTCATGACATGGTAGTATAGTGTCATGACATGGTAGTATAGTGTCATGACATGGTAGTACAGTGTCATGACATGGTAGTACAGTGTCACAACATGGTAGTACAGTGTCATGACATGGTAGTCATATTAAAACAAAATAATCACATCAAAAGCATAGGATACCGCTAAAGAGTTCTAGAGTAGAAATAACAAAATAATAATAATAAATTGTATGCAGCAGTTTGCTGCCTCTGGAAAGTAATGCATGTAGATATGCTGTTAAATATTTGTTTATAACAAGAGAAATGGCGGGGAAACTATAATTTGAATTTGTCAAGTCGCTATAAAAAACATCACTCTACAGAGCTCTCTGTGTTGAGGCAGACTTGTATGTATGAAGATAAAATATCTCTCTCCGCTCTCTGTCTGTAATAAGATAAAAAGATCCCTCCTTCATTCCCTTCCATCCTTCCATCTGTGGATCTTAAGACGTACATTATATATATATATACATATATATATATATATACAGCTATATATGGGGATAAAGAACTCTTTCTTTCTATTCTCTATGGGGTGGAAATAAAGAGCTATTTGTATATATAAAACATATCTCTCTTTGTGGATATAGAGGCCTAAACAATTTAATTCATTCATATGTTGAGATAACCAGCTCTCTGTGTGCCATTCTCGAGCTGTCTGTGCAGATAAATATCCATGGTGTCTGTTTCAGTCTGGACACATCCTACATGCCAGTTTATCGGAGGATCTCTACTTGCTATCCCTTCTCCTGCAGACCCACAGGGAAGACGCAGGGAGCAGGGATGTGTACCTTATGTCTGTGAGTGACACCAGTAAAAGGTTTAGTGAACAACCTGGTAGGCACGCTGCACCTTTTTTAGAACTGTCACATCTAGAAATTTAGAAAAGCCTTTTTCCATTGTGGGGGTCATTGTAAGGTGAAGGTGGCCCTTTGCCAAAGGTTCCATTGTGCACTGAGGCTGGTCCTTCATCAGGGGTTCAGCTGGTGGTTGTTTATCGGGGGTTACACTGTACACTTGTGTGTTGTAGTTTGACACAACTCTGTTGGCGTCTCGTCACAAGCAGCTACAGACGCTCGCACTCAAGTTTGGTCAACTTCTCTCTCTCATGACGGTGCGTTATTTACTTAAACCTACAGACTCACACACAAGTTTGGTCAACTTCTCTCTCCATGACAGTGCGTTATTTACTTAAACCTACAGACTCACACACAAGTTTGGTCAACTTCTCTCTCATGACAGTGCGTTATTTACTTAACTCACACACAAGTTTGGTCAACTTCTCTCTCTCATGACAGTGCTTTATTTACTTAAACCTACAGACTCACACACAAGTTTGGTCAACTTCTCTCTCATGACAGTGCGTTATTTACTTAACTCACACACAAGTTTGGTCAACTTCTCTCTCTCTCATGACAGTGCTTTATTTACTTAAATCTACAGACTCACACACAAGTTTGGTCAACTTCTCTCTCTCATGACGGTGCGTTATTTACTTAAACCTACAGACTCACACACAAGTTTGGTCAACTTCTCTCTCTCATGACGGTGCGTTATTTACTTAAACCTACAGACTCACACACAAGTTTGGTCAACTTCTCTCTCTCATGATGGTGCGTTATTTTCTTAAACCTACAGACTCACACACAAGTTTGGTCGACTTCTCTTTCTCATGACGGTGCGTTATTTACTTAAACCTACAGACTCACACACAAGTTTGGTCGACTTCTCTCTCTCATGACGATGTGTTATTTACTTAAACCTACAGACTCACACACAAGTTTGGTCGACTTCTCTCTCTCATGACGGTGTGTTATTTACTTAAACCTACAGACTCACACACAAGTATGGTCGACTTCTCTCTCTCATGACCGTGTGTTATTTACTTAGACCTACAGACTCACACACAAGTTTGGTCGACTTCTCTCTCTCATGACGGTGTGTTATTTACTTAAACCTACAGACTCACACACAAGTATGGTCGACTTCTCTCTCTCATGACCGTGTGTTATTTACTTAGACCTACAGACTCACACACAAGTTTGGTCGACTTCTCTCTCTCATGACGGTGTGTTATTTACTTAAACCTACAGACTCACACACAAGTATGGTCGACTTCTCTCTCTCATGACCGTGTGTTATTTACTTAGACCTACAGACTCACACACAAGTTTGGTCAACTTTTCTCTCTCATGACCGTGTGTTATTTACTTAAACCTACAGACTCACACACAAGTTTGGTTAACTTTTGTCTCACTACAATATAACTCAAATAATGCGTGGATGTGGTCTCATCATCTGGATACTTGTGTAACTGGTGTTACTTTGTATTTAAGTATTTGTTTGAGTCCTATTTTGAAAAATATCAACCGTTAGAAAGTTCACTGATGTACCATATTCGATGGAAACACACCCTGAGACAGCATGTGTGTCTAGTTTATAAATTGTACCGATATCTCTGAGATTTTGTGTGTGTGTGTGTGTGTGCAAGACTATGAAGTGTGTTTCATGGAATGATGTCAGCTGTAAAAGGTTCACTGTTTGCTAGTGACTGTGTTGTTGTACACAGTATCTCCACACAACCATAGAGCAGATGCAGGAGGCTTGGGAAGACATTCTACTAGAGATGGACTCAAAACTACAGAAGTTTGCTGAGGAGAAAAATGTGAGTACTGAGTAGAAAGTCCCAGTGCCCTGGTGAACTCGGTGCGACTTGATAGACTGTATGAACAGGAAGCCCAGGGTGTGCAAAGGTGACCTCGCTGAAGTCCTTGGTGCGACTGTAGCATGGTGCAACAGTTAAATCAGTACTCAGTCAAAAATTTGCTTGGAAGTGAACCCAGCAGAGTGTGGAGACACTGCCGGTACATGACGATGATGATGACAGTGATGAGCTTCAGAAGCAGTCACAGTACAAATATAGAATGCAAATCAAGCAGAAGAAAGGATTCAAATACAACTGTTTCTTCCACTTGTTTGTAACTTACAAATTTTCCACTGCTTGATGTGGGTGTATATAATATGGGCTCGGAACTCCTGAATATAGCAATATTTGCTGTAAGTTAGTTCTCTGGTTGTAGAAAGTCTGCGGCGGCTCTGTCAGCAACGACTTCCTACAGCTCCTTATGTTTGGCATTCCCAGGTGAGACATACCTTTGGAGATATTCTGTGTCCACCTTGTTATGTGTTTCATTTCATATGTTTCACTATGATGAGTTCACAAGTGATTGTGTCTGTTTCACTATGATGAGTTCACAAGCGATTGTGTCTGTTTCACCATGATGAGTTCACAAGTGATTGTGTCTGTTTCACTACGATGAGTTCACAAGTGATTGTGTCTGTTTCACTATGATGAGTTCACAAGTGATTGTGTGTGTTTCACTGTGATGAGTTCACAAGTGATTGTGTCTGTTTCACTGTGATGAGTTCACAAGTGATTGTGTGTGTTTCACTATGATGAGTTCACAAGTGATTGTGTCAGTTTCACTATGATGAGTTCACAAGTGATTGTGTCTGTTTCACTATGATGAGTTCACAAGTGATTGTGTCTGTTTCACTGTGATGAGTTCACAAGTGATTGTGTGTGTTTCACTATGATGAGTTCACAAGTGATTGTGTCAGTTTCACTATGATGAGTTCACAAGTGATTGTGTCAGTTTCACTATGATGAGTTCACAAGTGATTGTGTCAGTTTCACTATGATGAGTTCACAAGTGATTGTGTCTGTTTCACTATGATGAGTTCACAAGTGATTGTGTCTGTTTCACTGTGATGAGTTCACAAGTGATTGTGTCTGTTTCACTGTGATGAGTTCACAAGTGATTGTGTCTGTTTCACTACGATGAGTTCACAAGTGATTGTGTCTGTTTCACTATGATGAGTTCACAAGTGATTGTGTCTGTTTCACTACGATGAGTTCACAAGTGATTGTGTTTGTTTCTCTATGATGAGTTCACAAGTGATTGTGTCTGTTTCACTGTGATGAGTTCACAAGTGATTGTGTCTGTTTCACTATGATGAGTTCACAAGTGATTGTGTCTGTTTCACTGTGATGAGTTCACAAGTGATTGTGTCTGTTTCACTACGATGAGTTCACAAGTGATTGTGTCTGTTTCACTACGATGAGTTCACAAGTGATTGTGTCTGTTTCACTACGATGAGTTCACAAGTGATTGTGTCTGTTTCACTACGATGAGTTCACAAGTGATTGTGTCTGTTTCACTACGATGAGTTCACAAGTGATTGTGTCTGTTTCACTACGATGAGTTCACAAGTGATTGTGTCTGTTTCACTGTGATGAGTTCACAAGTGATTGTGTCTGTTTCACTACGATGAGTTCACAAGTGATTGTGTCTGTTTCACTATGATGAGTTCACAAATGATTGTGTCTGTTTCACTACGATGAGTTCACAAGTGATTGTGTCTGTTTCACTATGATGAGTTCACAAGTGATTGTGTCTGTTTCACTGTGATGAGTTCACAAGTGATTGTGTCTGTTTCACTATGATGAGTTCACAAGTGATTGTGTCTGTTTCACTGTGATGTGTTCACAAGTGATTGTGTCTGTTTCACTATGATGAGTTCACAAGTGATTGTGTCTGTTTCACTGTGATGAGTTCACAAGTGATTGTGTCTGTTTCACTGTGATGAGTTCACAAGTGATTGTGTCTGTTTCACTATGATGAGTTCACAAGTGATTGTGTCTGTTTCACTGTGATGTGTTCACAAGTGATTGTGTCTGTTTCACTATGATGAGTTCACAAGTGATTGTGTCTGTTTCACTGTGATGAGTTCACAAGTGATTGTGTCTGTTTCACTGTGATGTGTTCACAAGTGATTGTGTCTGTTTCACTATGATGAGTTCACAAGTGATTGTGTCTGTTTCACTGTGATGAGTTCACAAGTGATTGTGTCTGTTTCACTACGATGAGTTCACAAGTGATTGTATGTGTTTCACTATGATGAGTTCACAAGTGATTGTGTGTGTTTCACTATGATGAGTTCACAAGTGATTGTGTCTGTTTCACTGTGATGAGTTCACAAGTGATTGTGTCTGTTTCACTACGATGAGTTCACAAGTGATTGTGTCTGTTTCACTATGATGAGTTCACAAGTGATTGTGTGTGTTTCACTATGATGAGTTCAGAAGTGATTGTGTCTGTTTCACTATGATGAGTTCACAAGTGATTGTGTCTGTTTCACTGTGATGAGTTCACAAGTGATTGTGTGTGTTTCACTGTGATGAGTTCACAAGTGATTGTGTGTGTTTCACTATGATGAGTTCACAAGTGATTGTGTCTGTTTCACTATGATGAGTTCACAAGTGATTGTGTCTGTTTCACTATGATGAGTTCACAAGTGATTGTGTCTGTTTCACTATGATGAGTTCACAAGTGATTGTGTGTGTTTCACTATGATGAGTTCACAAGTGATTGTGTGTGTTTCACTATGATGAGTTCACAAGTGATTGTGTCTTTCAGTGATGAGCTTCAGGTGTTTCTGCTGCATGATCTCACAGAGAAAGTAAGTTGTATAGATGTTATCATTATTACATTCTTAGTCATGATATTAATTAGTTACAGTTCTGCCATAATGCAAACAGGTGGCACTGTTGGTAGCAGTGTGTTTGCTGTTAGCCATTCAGAAGTTTGTGTGTGCTGTTTACAAATTATTTGTAAACAGCACACACAGCCCCTAAAATCTTGGCTATCTCTCCATTTAATGGAGAGATAGCCAAGATTTTAGGGGCTGTGTTGTACCAGTGCTTCCACCTGGTGGTTGTGTATTAGACTAAGTGAAATATGAACGATTCATATACAGCTGTACGTGGTTTCCGTCTTTCTTTTTCAAGGACTAAAACCTATTGGATTCGCATGAGTCAATCAGTGGAAGACAGTTTTCTAAATGTGTTGCCAGTTGGTAGATCAGAGACCACAAGAGAATGCAAAAATGGAGAGTGAACTCGGCAGTCACGAAAAGACACAGCCACAACTGTCGGCCACACAGTTGGCTTAAAAGTGAATTATGCACATAATGTTCGTGTGTGTCTGTGTGGGTGTGTGCGTGTGGGGGGGGGTGTGCATGTGTGATTGGTGTGTGCATTATTTCTTCATGTGTCTTTGTCCACGTATGTCTGGTGTAGCATACACATGTGTCTGTTTGCCATCTCACAATTCACTCTTTCACAACAGGACCAATTAAATGGCAGTTTGCACTTGCACTTTCAGGGTCTAAAGAAGCTGGGCCACTCCATTGAGACATCCTATTCCAATATACAGAAATTGGTTCTTAAACATCTGCACAGGCAAGATTCATATTTTGTTGTCTTTATTTGTTTGATGGTTAGTTAATAATACTAGTAGTATACTTCTGTGTACCGGTAGTATCTACGTCCTCAGTAACCTGAGTTCAGGCAAAGTCATGAACAAGAGTAACATATAACATATGTAAATTAAGTTGATTTCTGGTGGATTTTTAACGAGGAGTGTCTACTCAGACGGATTGTTTATTTCACGAAACTTAAAGATTCTTCCTTGCTCATTGTATTTAAAATTCAGTTTTGCAAACCACAAAGCCAGTGAGGTGTTAGGACATTTATACAACTTAGTTTATGTCATTTTGTTGTAAGTGTTAGTCTAATTCTGAACTAATTTATTTCTTACCCATGTGTTTTTGTTGTTAACTTTCTCTCCTTAAAACCATGTGACAGACACATACAGTGTGTTGAAGGTTAAATACCCGCCTAGCAAATGTTGTGCCCAGTGTAAAATGCTTGTGACAACTTAAAGAAACAGTTGCAGTTTTATAATTAAATATTCACACAGTACAAGTTTGGACTTTAAAAGAGCTGGACTAGTGATGGGCTTAACTAACTTTAGAAGTAGATTTTATTAATGATTCCATAAGAAAAATGTGTTTTGTAAAATGTAAGTGTTTTTTTATATATAGTGCATATTTTCACTTGGCGAAATAATTATCATTTTCTTGTAGCTTATAAAATATAACGTAGAAGGATATTGCTAAACCTCGGCCAGCAGCTGATGGAGTGACGGGACGGTCTAATCATCTGTATGTGTTGACTGTAGTGTTGGTCTGATGGGACGGTCTAATCATCTGTATGTGTTGACTGTAGTGTTGGTCTGACGGGACGGTCTAATCATCTGTATGTGTTGACTGTAGTGTTGGTCTGATGGGATGGTCTAATCATCTGTATGTGTTGACTGTAGTGTTGGTCTGACGGGACGGTCTAATCATCTGTATGTGTTGACTGTAGTGTTGGTCTGACGGGACGGTCTAATCATCTGTATGTGTTGTCTGTAGTGTTGGTCTGACGGGACGGTCTAATCATCTGTATGTGTTGACTGTAGTGTTGGCCTGACGGGACGGTCTAATCATCTGTATGTGTTGTCTGTAGTGTTGGTCTGACGGGACGGTCTAATCATCTGTATGTGTTGTCTGTAGTGTTGGTCTGATGGGACGGTCTAATCATCTGTATGTGTTGTCTGTAGTGTTGGTCTGACGGGACGGTCTAATCATCTGTATGTGTTGACTGTAGTGTTGGTCTGACGGGACGGTCTAATCATCTGTATGTGTTGTCTGTAGTGTTGGTCTGACGGGACGGTCTAATCATCTGTATGTGTTGTCTGTAGTGTTGGTCTGACGGGACGGTCTAATCATCTGTATGTGTTGTCTGTAGTGTTGGTCTGACAGGACGGTCTAATCATCGGTATGTGTTGTCTGTAGTGTTGGTCTGACGGGACGGTCTAATCATCTGTATGTGTTGTCTGTAGTGTTGGTCTGACGGGACGGTCTAATCATCTGTATGTGTTGACTGTAGTGTTGGTCTGACGGGACGGTCTAATCATCTGTATGTGTTGACTGTAGTGTTGGTCTGACGGGACGGTCTAATCATCTGTATGTGTTGTCTGTAGTGTTGGTCTGACGGGACGGTCTAATCATCTGTATGTGTTGTCTGTAGTGTTGGTCTGACGGGACGGTCTAATCATCTGTATGTGTTGTCTGTAGTGTTGGTCTGACGGGACGGTCTAATCATCTGTATGTGTTGTCTGTAGTGTTGGTCTGACGGGACGGTCTAATCATCTGTATGTGTTGTCTGTAGTGTTGGTCTGACGGGACGGTCTAATCATCTGTATGTGTTGTCTGTAGTGTTGGTCTGACGGGACGGTCTAATCATCTGTATGTGTTGTCTGTAGTGTTGGTCTGACGGGACGGTCTAATCATCTGTATGTGTTGACTGTAGTGTTGGTCTGACGGGACGGTCTAATCATCTGTATGTGTTGACTGTAGTGTTGGCCTGACGGGACGGTGTAATCATCTGTATGTGTTGTCTGTAGTGTTGGTCTGGCCATCGTGTACCACTTGGAAGACATCCGTGGAATGTCCCTGTGGTATGACAAGTTTGGAGTGCTTGGACTGTCAACAGCCACAGTACAGCAGGCAGTGGCAGTGGCCGGCTCATTCATGCTGAAGGCCAGCGAACTCCAACAGTAAGTTAAGGAGAAGGCCCCACTGTTATCCTCCTCTTGTTGTCCCTGTCATCAGGGTGAGGTTGGCCATGGTAACTGTCATTGTTTTTCTTCGTCTTTTCTTTCCTCCTCACATTTCTCTCGCTGTATTCTCTGTCAACAGTCTCCAACTTCTACCTTTTGTGCCATTCTCCTCCCACTCTTTCCAGATCTCTCTTAAGGCAGTCCTCCCGTCACATTCTTGCTCTTCCTTGCCTCCTTTTTCCCTCCACTTTCTGGGCACTGCTCTCTTTGCCAATTTTTTATCTCCCATTTTTCCACATGTCCATTTCAACGTACTCCTCACCAGTTTATTCTGAAAACTTTCCTCCACTCCAACCTCCACTGTCAGTTCGTCCGTTCTTCTCTCCACTCCCATCATTCTTCTTATCCAGTTGTTTTCACAAACCTGCGCCACTATTATTATTATTTATTGTTATTTGCACTTTATTGCGTTGCAAATACTAAATCATGACTGTTTCGCTTGAGTCATTCACAATCCAGCCACTATACAGACTAAAAAAAGTAAGTGATTACAATTATTATACAAGGTCAAATGAATATCACTAAAAGTTCGTAAGGTTAAAACTTTGTTAAATATATAGCTAAAAGTTAATAAAATGCGCTAAAAGTTGACCAAACAATAGTTTGTGTCAGTGAGTTCTCATTTTATTATCATATTGAGAAGTTCCTCTCCAACTGACACCATTGTTTGCGGTCGAGTGCTCTCAGAGTGTCAGCGGACCATCGGTGCTTTGCTGCAGGTCGGAGCTTAGTGTCATCGGTAGTGTCATGTGAACGACCCTTGAAGCAGTGACGCGATTGTTGATAAAATAGTTGTTGATCACATGATGGGCTGGTGAATTGCCTGGCATACATAGCTCACGTCGCCTTCAGACCACAACCAGTGGATACTTTTGTGGAGATATTGCTATGGCCCTAGAATAGTTAGCACAAAATAATATATTTGTTCATGTGTGTAGTCGTATGCCACTGTGTCTCCTACTGTTTCTGTGAACTAACTTGTAAGTTGTCACATGTTCTGTTAACAGGGTCATTGATGGAAGCATGAAGAATCTGAAGGCCTTCTTCTGGTGGTTGTATGTAGGTCAGTAGATCATGTTGCCATCTTCTGGTGGTTGTATGTAGGTCAGTAGATCATGTTGCCATCTTCTGGTGGTTGTATGTAGGTCATTAGATCATGTTGCCATCTTCTGGTGGTTGTATGTAGGTCAGTAGATCATGTTGTCATCTTCTGGTGGTTGTATGTAGGTCAGTAGATCATGTTATCATCTTCTGGTGGTTGTATGTAGGTCAGTAGATCATGTTGTCATCTTCTGGTGGTTGTATGTAGGTCATTATATCATGTTGTCATCTTCTGGTGGTTGTAGATATGCCAGTAGATCATGTTGTCATCTTCTGGTGGTTGTATGTAGGCCAGTAGATCATGTCATCTTCTGGTGGTTGTATGTAGGTCAGTAGATCATGTTATCATCTTCTGGTGGTTGTATTGCAGTAGATCATGTTGTCATCTTCTGGTGGTTGTATGTAGGTCATTAGATCATGTTGTCATCTTCTGGTGGTTGTAGATATGCCAGTAGATCATGTTGTCATCTTCTGGTGGTTGTATGTAGGCCAGTAGATCATGTCATCTTCTGGTGGTTGTATGTAGGTCAGTAGATCATATTGTCATCTTCTGGTGGTTGTATGTAGGTCAGTAGATCATATTGTCATCTTCTGGTGGTTGTATGTAGGCCAGTAGATCATGTCATCTTCTGGTGGTTGTATGTAGGTCAGTAGATCATGTTGTCTTCTGGTGGTTGTATGTAGGTCAGTAGATCATGTTGTTTTCTTGTGGTTGTATATATGCCAGTAGATCATGTTGTCATCTTCTGGTGGTTGTAGGTCAGTAGATCATGTTGTCTTCTGGTGGTTGTATGTATATCAGTGGATCACTGTCTGTTATCAAAACAGATTCTGTTAGTAACCTTGAAGTACACCTCACCATTGTATGTCCGGAATAAGTTAAATGTGATAACCAGACACTGCAAAATAGCACCACTCACACAGCTAGGTTTCAAAAATGTCCAGAAAATGAACTTTACATTCAGTTTAGGATCGAACTATGATATTATCAAGTCTCATATGCTACAAGTGGCACAAAATACATGTTCTCACACATTGTGTTATTACGACCAAATTTAAGTTTGAATACACGATAAATGATCGTTGCTTTCGTTTTAGTGATCCAACAGTTGTCTGATGAACCTGTTCCACCAGAACTCAGCAAGGTGAGTTGACAACATGTCAATGAATGTCTTTTTGCATTTGTACCATACAAACTTCCAAACAAATGTTATCAATTTACATGCCAGTGATTCACAGTGAATGGGTTTGGTGAAGGACACCAGTGTTGGCACCATACAATTCTTCTAACAAAAGTAATAATTTCACGCTATTAAAGTTATTATTTGCAACTGTGTTTTCATGTTTTTCAATGATTGTTTATTTTGTTAATGTCTTTGTTTGGTGTAACCACTTCATGAAAGGCTCCAGATCAATTCCCTCGAGTGGTTTCTACATCCTCCATACGTCTATATTTAATTGCAAATTCCTATTATCACCCTGAGATCTGAGATTTAAAAATGTCTTCATATCTTAGTCATACTGTGAGATGTGATATTTAAGTTTGTTTATGCTGTTGAGGAAGTTGTCACTATTGATGTCTGTTGCAGATGACGGAACAAGATCTGAATTTTGTGGCACATTTTCTGAAGGAAAACTTTACCGAGGTGAGTGACATGACTTACTGTGAGCTACAGAAGGCATCACTGTAGGATGTATGACTGCAGGTGATGTGACTGCTGGAGACACAACTGCTGGCAACATGGCCATTGGAGACACAATTGCAAGAAACACGACTGCAAGAGACATGACTGCAGGAGGCATGATTGCAAGAGACTGCAGGAGGCATGACTACACAAAAACAGGACTGCAGGAGACATGACTGCTGAAGACATGACTACTCAAAAACAGGACTACAGGAAACATGACTGTGGAAGACATAACTACAGGAGGCATGTCTGCAGGAGACAAGACTGCAGGAGGAGAATGACTGCAGGAGACATGACTGCATGAGATATGATTGCAGGAGGAGAATGACTGCATGAGACATTGCTGCATGAGATATGACTGCAGGAGGAGAATGACTGCATGAAACATTGCTGCAGGAGACATGACTGCAGGAGGAGAATCACTGCAGGAGACATGACTGCAGGAGGAGAATGACTGCAGGAGACATGACTGCAGGAGGAGAATGACTGCATGAGACATGTCTGCAGGAGGAGAATGACTGCAGGAGACATGACTGCAGGAGGAGAATGACTGCAGGGGACATGTCTGCAGGAGACGTGACTGCAGGAGACATGTCTGCAGGAGACATGATTGCAGGAGACATGTCTGCAAGAGACATGACAGCAGGAGGAGAATGACTGCAGGAGACATGACTGCAGGAGACATGTCTGCAAGAGACATGGCAGCAGGAGGAGAATGACTGCAGGAGACATGATTGCAGGAGACATGTCTGCAAGAGACATGGCAGCAGGAGGAGAATGACTGCAGGAGACATGACTGCAGGAGACATGTCTGCAGGAGACATGATTGCAGGAGACATGTCTGCAAGAGACATGACAGCAGGAGGAGAATGACTGCAGGAGACATGATTGCAGGAGACATGTCTGCAAGAGACATGGCAGCAGGAGGAGAATGACTGCAGGAGACATGTCTGCAGGAGACATGACTGCAGGAGACATGTCTGCAAGAGACACGACAGCAGGAGGAGAATGACTGCAGGAGACATGACTGCATGAGACATGTCTGCAGGAGACATGACTGCAGGATACATGATTGCAGGAGACATGACTGCAGGAGACATGACTGCAGGAGACATGTCTGCAGGAGACATGACTGCAGGAGACATGTCTGCAAGAGACACGACAGCAGGAGGAGAATGACTGCAGGAGACATGACTGCAGGAGACATGTCTGCAGGAGGAGAATGACTGCAGGAGACATGACTGCAGGAGACATGACTGCAGGAGGAGAATGGCTGCAGGAGACATGACTGCAGGAGACGTGACTGTAGGAGACCTGACTGCAGGAGACAACTACCAGAAACATGACTGCATGAGACATGACTGCAGGAGACATGACTGCAGGAGACATGACTGCAGGAGACATGACTGCTGGAAGTAACACCACCTGTAGACATTACCATCCCGACATATCTAGGAAGCATTCAGCCAAGCTACAATTACAGTTAAAAAATATTTCTACACAAATATCCAACACTGTCCATAATCAGGTAAACATTCATGAAGCTAAGTGAATTGGAGTGAACTGTAGCTAGATTTAATGCATGAACTTGGATCAAAACATCCGAATTCAGATGTTAGGATTCAAACTAAAAATCTCTCAATTGAGAAGCTGCTGTTCTACTTACAAAGCTACAGCGCCTCACACCATTGATTTCTGTTAACGCCTTAACTGATGAGTCACTGTCATTCCTGTCAGGAAACCATTTTGTTTTTGAAGTTTGTCCATCTAGAGAAGGGTAAGGTAAAATTCAATTCAATTTTATTTCAACACCACACATCATTACAAAGTAAATTCAGGGGTGCTTACATGTAAAAGTAAACTAGGCTACGAATGTAAAAGTTACATTACAACACAGTGTATATATCTGTACTACAACAGATCAGCACATTAAAAGTACACATTGCAATAATAACACAATCCACAAAATTATGTAAACAATTTAGTAAAATGCCTAAAAAGTGTTAAGGTCCTTCGTAAAAAGTCAAGAATCACGTGTTCTGAGATGTAATAATGGAAGCAAGTTCCAAAGAGAGGGTGTGTTCTGAGATGTAATGGAAGCAAGTTCCAAAGAGAGGGTGTGTTCTGAGATGTAATGGAAGCAAGTTCCAAAGAGAGGGTGTGTTCTGAGATGTAATAATGGAAGCAAGTTCCAAAGAGAGGGTGTGTTCTGAGATGTAATGGAAGCAAGTTCCAAAGAGAGGGTGTGTTCTGAGATGTAATGGAAGCGAGTTCCAAAGAGAGGGTGTGTTCTGAGATGTAATGGAAGCGAGTTCCAAAGAGAGGGTGTGTTCTGATATGTAATGGAAGCAAGTTCCAAAGAGAGGGTGTGTTCTGAGATGTAATGGAAGCGAGTTCCAAAGAGAGGGTGTGTTCTGAGATGTAATGGAAGCAAGTTCCAAAGAGAGGGTGTGTTCTGAGATGTAATGGAAGCAAGTTCCAAAGAGAGGGTGTGTTCTGAGATGTAATGGAAGCGAGTTCCAAAGAGAGGGTGTGTTCTGAGATATAATGGAAGCAAGTTCCAAAGAGAGGGTGTGTTCTGAGATATAATGGAAGCAAGTTCCAAAGAGAGGGTGTGTTCTGAGATGTAATGGAAGCAAGTTCCAAAGAGAGGGTGTGTTCTGAGATGTAATGGAAGCAAGTTCCAAAGAGAGGGTGTGTTCTGAGATGTAATGGAAGCGAGTTCCAAAGAGAGGGTGTGTTCTGAGATATAATGGAAGCAAGTTCCAAAGAGAGGGTGTGTTCTGAGATATAATGGAAGCAAGTTCCAAAGATAGGGTGTGTTCTGAGATATAATGGAAGCAAGTTCCAAAGAAAGGGTGTGTTCTGAGATGTAATGGAAGCAAGTTCCAAAGATAGGGTGTATTCTGAGATATAATGGAAGCAAGTTCCAAAGAAAGGGTGTGTTCTGAGATGTAATGGAAGCAAGTTCCAAAGAGAGGGTGTGTTCTGAGATGTAATGGAAGCAAGTTCCAAAGAGAGGGTGTGTTCTGAGATATAATGGAAGCAAGTTCCAAAGAGAGGGTGTGTTCTGAGATATAATGGAAGCGAGTTCCAAAGAGAGGGTGTGTTCTGAGATATAATGGAAGCGAGTTCCAAAGAGAGGATGTGTTCTGAGATGTAATGGAAGCGAGTTCCAAAGAGAGGGTGTGTTCTGAGATGTAATGGAAGCGAGTTCCAAAGAGAGGGTGTGTTCTGAGATATAATGGAAGCAAGTTTCAAAGAGAGGGTGTGTTCTGAGATGTAATGGAAGCAAGTTCCAAAGAGAGGGTGTGTTCTGAGATATAATGGAAGCAAGTTCCAAAGAGAGGGTGTGTTCTGAGATGTAATGGAAGCAAGTTCCAAAGAGAGGGTGTGTTCTGAGATGTAATGGAAGCAAGTTCCAAAGAGAGGGTGTGTTCTGAGATGTAATGGAAGCAAGTTCCAAAGAGAGGGTGTGTTCTGAGATGCAATGGAAGCAAGTTCCAAAGAGAGGGTGTGTTCTGAGATGTAATGGAAGCAAGTTCCAAAGAGAGGGTGTGTTCTGAGATGTAATGGAAGCAAGTTCCAAAGAGAGGGTGTGTTCTGAGATGTAATGGAAGCAAGTTCCAAAGAGAGGGTGTGTTCTGAGGTGTAATGGAAGCAAGTTCCAAAGAGAGGGTGTGTTCTGAGATGTAATGGAAGCAAGTTCCAAAGAGAGGGTGTGTTTGTTTCAGGAGCTGGACGGAAGGCAGTCGGGATTCAAACTGGAGAAAGTGGGTCAGGTAGGGAAGAGGTTTGTTCTGCATGTGTTGCTGTGGGGACGTGGGACATTTCCCAGGTTAACGCAGATAACTTCCTGGAAGATGTGTGGAAGTTCTGAGGAGATGGTTGTTATGGCAACATGGAAAAATCCATGGATTTTAAATTGATGGACCCAGAGATTGACATCACAATAACAATTATGTGCATGAAGTCATCAAGCCTTGTAATACAGACAGTGTTTCTCTTTTAGCTAAGGTTTTTCATGTTTATATACTTGATTTTACTGTATACATGCATTACTATGTGACTTAAATATTGTGTTTTTATGCAACCTCCAAAGTGCAAAATGTATTTCCACTCTATGATTGGATAATAAAGTTATTATTATGAACATTACTAGGGCAGTATGGTGTGTGCTTGATCAATCTGTTCTACATGACACATTTCTCATGAATATTTGCTGTAAATTTGTGTTGCAAATAAAATAATTTTGTGTTGCAAATAAAATAATTTTAGGTAAACATTTCAAGAAAACACATCACAATGTCCGTTTGTTTGTCACCCATTTTGTAAGCTTGAAGACCTTGTTGCTAAGCAATAGGCCACAGGATGTAATATCAGTTGTCTCTTTGACCTCTGCCAAACTTTTCTAGGATATACACAATAAATTTTCACCCAGAATTAACTAAGACACCATGAACAATTGAGTCAATAGTCACTACGCTATCTTCATTTTCTGGCAGCACCTTTGAAGCAGGATTACAAAATGGTTGCTGTTTTCAGGTTTTTCAACTGCGTGGTAGTATTCCAACAGTTGTGAAAACCATACGTTGTGAATATGTTGTGGCTTACAGAGTGGTGTCTCATTCTCTCCTCCAGTACTTGAAGAATGAAGAGCTGCATGACCCGCCTGACGGAAGCACAAACCCATGGGTGGATTTTCTAGAGCACAATCCTAAACTACAAGGTGAGGACACATAGATAGAGGCATAGTGTTTAACACTGCCTGTTTATGCCAAGGTGAGGACACATAGATAGAGGCATAGTGTTTAACACTGCCTGTTTATGCCAAGGTGAGGACACATAGATAGAGGCATAGTGTTTAACACTGCATGTTTATGCCAAGGTGAGGACACATAGATAGAGCCATAGTGTTTAACACTATGTATGTTTATGCCAAGGTGAGGACACATAGATAGAGCCATAGTGTTTAACACTATGCATGTTTATGCCAAGGTGAGGACACATAGATAGAGGCATAGTGTTTAACACTGCATGTTTATGCCAAGGTGAGGACACATAGATAGAGGCATAGTGTTTAACACTATGCATGTTTATGCCAAGGTGAGGACACATAGATAGAGGCATAGTGTTTAACACTGCATGTTTATGCCAAGGTGAGGACACATACATAGAAGCATAGTGTTTAACATTGCATGTTTATGCCAAGGTGAGGACACATACATAGAAGCATAGTGTTTAACACATGCATGTTTATGCCAAGGTGAGGACACATACATAGAAGCATAGTGTTTAACACATGCATGTTTATGCCAAGGTGAGGACACATACATAGAAGCATAGTGTTTAACACATGCATGTTTATGCCAAGGTGAGGACACATAGATAGAGGCATAGTGTTTAACACTGCATGTTTATGCCAAGGTGAGGACACATAGATAGAGGCATAGTGTTTAACACTATGCATGTTTATGCCAAGGTGAGGACACATAGATAGAGGCATAGTGTTTAACACTATGCATGTTTATGCCAAGGTGAGGACACATAGATAGAGGCATAGTGTTTAACATTATAGCTGTTTATGCCAAGGTGAGGACACATAGATAGAGGCATAGTGTTTAACACTATGCATGTTTATGCCAAGGTGAGGACACATAGATAGAGGCATAGTGTTTAACACTGCATGTTTATGCCAAGGTGAGGACACATAGATAGAGGCATAGTGTTTAACATTGCATGTTTATGCCAGACACAACAACAACAACTCATGTAATAAATATAATATACTTTATTACGGCAAAAATGGGACAGTCCGGCCAGATCTCTTTGGGGCCAGCTGTGACAGCCTGAGAACAGGATGCGAGATTGGGATGTTTGACTGGTGGACTTGGTCCAGAACAGCTACTTAACCAATCATGTGACTGCAGTTACATGACCAGAATCCTGGGTCTGCATACCTCTGGGTGTCAAGCCATGCCAAAAAGAGGTGTTGACATGGAATATCCCAACCAAGTGTTAACACTGAATATCCCAAGATATCATTGGTGTTACAGATAGCTCCCTGCTATAGTTTGCCACTGGTGTTACAGATAGCTCCCTGCTATAGTCTGCCATTGGTGTTACAGATAGCTCCCTGCTATAGTCTGTTATTGGTGTTACAGATAGCTCCCTGCTATAGTCTGTCATTGGTGTTACAGATAGCTCCCTGCTATAGTTTGCCACTGGTGTTACAGATAGCTCCCTGCTATAGTCTGCCATTGGTGTTACAGATAGCTCCCTGCTATAGTCTGTTATTGGTGTTACAGATAGCTCCCTGCTATAGTTTACCATTGGTGTTACAGATAGCTCCCTGCTATAGTCTGTTATTGGTGTTACAGATAGCTTCCTGCTATAGTCTGTTATTGGTGTTGCAGATAACTCCCTGCTACAGTCTGTCATTGGTGTTACAGATAGCTCCCTGCTATAGTCTGTCATTGGTGTTACAGATAACTCCCTGCTATAGTCTGTCATTGGTGTTACAGATAGCTCCCTGCTATAGTCTGTCATTGGTGTTACAGATAGCTCCCTGCTATAGTCTGTCACTGGTGTTACAGAAAGCTTCCTGCTATAGTCTGTCATTGGTGTTACAGATAGCTCCCTGCTATAGTCTGTCATTGGTGTTACGGATAGCTCCCTGCTATAGTCTGTCATTGGTGTTACGAGATAGCTCCCTGCTATAGTCTGTCATTGGTGTTACAGATAGCTCCCTGCTATAGTCTGTCACTGGTGTTACGGATAGCTCCCTGCTATAGTCTGTCATTGGTGTTACGGATAGCTCCCTGCTATAGTCTGTCACTGGTGTTACGGATAGCTCCCTGCTATAGTCTGTTATTGGTGTTACAGATAGCTCCCTGCTATAGTCTGCCATTGGTGTTACAGATAGCTTCCTGCTATAGTCTGTTATTGGTGTTACAGATAGCTCCCTGCTATAGTCTGTTATTGGTGTTACAGATAACTCCCTGCTATAGTCTGTCACTGGTGTTACAGATAGCTTCCTGCTATAGTCTGTCATTGGTGTTACAGATAGCTCCCTGCTATAGTCTGTCATTGGTGTTACGGATAGCTCCCTGCTATAGTCTGTCACTGGTGTTACAGATAGCTCCCTGCTATAGTCTGTCATTGGTGTTACAGACAGCTCCCTGCTATAGTCTGTCATTGGTGTTACAGATAGCTCCATGTATAGTCTGTCATTGGTGTTACAGATAGCTCCCTGCTATAGTCTGTCATTGGTGTTACAGATAGCTCCCTGCTATAGTCTGTCATTGGTGTTACGGATAGCTCCCTACTATAGTCTGTCATTGGTGTTACGGATAGCTCCCTGCTATAGTCTGTCACTGGTGTTACGGATAACTCCCTGCTATAGTCTGTCACTGGTGTTACGGATAGCTCCCTGCTATAGTCTGTCATTGGTGTTATGGATAGCTCCCTGCTATAGTCTGTCACTGGTGTTACGGATAGCTCCCTGCTATAGTCTGTCACTGGTGTTACGGATAGCTCCCTGCTATAGTCTGTCATGGTGTTACGGATACTCCCTGTATAGTCTGCATTGGTGTTACGGATAGCTCCCTGCTATAGTCTGTCATTGGTGTTACGATACTCCCTGCTATAGTCTGTATTGGTGTTACAGATAGCTCCCTGCTATAGTCTGTATTGGTGTTAGGATAGCTCCCTGCTATAGTCTGCCATGGTGTTACAGAAGCTCCTGCTATAGTCTGTCACTGGTGTTACAGAAGCTCCTGCTATAGTCTGTCATTGGTGTTACAGATAGCTCCCTGCTATGTCTGTCATTGGTGTTACGGATAGCTCCCTGCTATGTCTGTCATGGTGTTACAGATAGCTCCCTGCTATAGTCTGTCATTGGTGTTACGGACAGCTCCCTGCTATAGTCTGTCATTGGTGTTACAGATAGCTCCATGCTATAGTCTGTCATTGGTGTTATAGATAGCTCCCTGCTATAGTCTGTCATTGGTGTTACAGATAGCTCCCTGCTATAGTCTGTCATTGGTGTTATGGATAGCTCCCTGCTATAGTCTGTCATTGGTGTTACGGATAGCTCCCTGCTATAGTCTGTCATTGGTGTTACGGATAGCTCCCTGCTATAGTCTGTCACTGGTGTTACGGATAGCTCCCTGCTATAGTCTGTCACTGGTGTAATGGATAGCTCCCTGCTATAGTCTGTCACTGGTGTTACGGATAGCTCCCTGCTATAGTCTGTCATTGGTGTTACGGATAGCTCCCTGCTATAGTCTGTCACTGGTGTTACGGATAGCTCCCTGCTATAGTCTGTCATTGGTGTTACGGATAGTTCCCTGCTATAGTCTGTCACTGGTGTTATAGATAGCTTCCTGCTATAGTCTATCACTGGTGTTACAGATAGCTCCCTACTATAGTCTGTCATTGGTGTTACAGATAACTCCATGCTATAGTCTGTCATTGGTGTTACAGAATAGCTCCATGCTATACGCTGTCATTGGTGTTGCAAATAGCTCCATACTATACAATCTTTGGTGTTACCTGTGCTATATTTTCTTTGGTGTCACAAATAGCTACCTGCTATACTATGTCATGAATGTTACAGAGAGCTCCCTGCTATATATATATGTATATATATATATATATATATATATATATATATATATATATATATACATACATACCTTGATTTTACAAATGGCTGATATACTGTCTTTGGTGTTAAAGAGTGCTCCCTGGTATACTTTATTTCTAATGACACAGAAAGCTCTTTTGTGTATATTGTCTGTTGTTGATGTTACAGAGAGCTCCCTGCTGTACCTTGTCTGTTGTTGATGATACAGAGAGCTCCCTGGTGTACCTTGTCTGTTGTTGATGTTACAGAGAGCTCCCTGCTGTACCTTGTCTGTTGTTGATGATACAGAGAGCTCCCTGCTGTACCTTGTCTGTTGTTGATGTTACAGAGAGCTCCCTGCTGTACCTTGTCTGTTGTTGATGATACAGAGAGCTCCCTGGTGTACCTTGTCTGTTGATGTTACAGAGAGCTCCCTGCTTTACCTTGTCTATTGTTGATGTTACAGAGAGCTCCCTGCTTACCTTGTCTATTGTTGATGTTACAGAGAGCTCCCTGCTGTATCTTGTCTGTTGTTGATGTTACAGAGAGCTCCCTGCTGTACCTTGTCTGTTGTTGATGTTACAGAGAGCTCCCTGCTGTATACTTGTCTGTTGTTGATGTTACAGAGAGCTCCCTGCTTTACCTTGTCTATTGTTGATGTTACAGAGAGCTCCCTGCTGTATCTTGTCTGTTGTTGATGTTACAGAGAGCTCCCTGTTTTACCTTGTCTATTGTTGATGTTACAGAGAGCTCCCTGCTGTACCTTGTCTGTTGTTGATGTTACAGAGAGCTCCCTGCTGAACCTTGTCTGTTGATGTTACAGAGAGCTCCCTGCTTTACCTTGTCTATTGTTGATGTTACAGAGAGCTCCCTGCTGTATCTTGTCTGTTGTTGATGTTACAGAGAGCTCCCTGCTGAACCTTGTCTGTTGATGTTACAGAGAGCTCCCTGCTGTATCGTGCCTGTCCAACCAAGTCTCTGGTGCAGATGCATGACTCACTGAAGAAAAGTGTCGATGTCACAGTGCAACATAGTGCGGTGAGGTCACATGTTTGTAGTGACATGATAGTGCAACATAGTGTGGTGAGGTCACATGTTCGTAGTGACACGACATTGCAATATATTGCGGTGAGGTCACATTGTTTGTAGTGACATGACAGTGCAACATAGTGCGGTGAGGTCACATGTTTGTAGTGACATGACAGTGCAACATAGTGCAGGTGAGGTCACATGTTTGTAGTGACACGACATTGCAATATATTGCGGTGAGGTCACATGTTTGTAGTGACATGACATTGCAACATAGTGCGGTGAAGTCACATGTTTGTAGTGACATGACAGTGCAACGTAACACATCAGTTGCTCTTTGAGTAGTAATAATGTTCACAATGTTGACAGAGAGCATCAGTTTGTATTTACATTTGTCTGCGTTGACAGGCAGTTGTTGGACAGTCTCTACAGTGTGTCTCCACAAGTCACCTCTTCACATTGCCTCACAGGTTAGTGTCAACAGTGTCACTACATTGTCACACAGGTTAGTGTTAACATATCACTACATTGTCACATAGCTGAGTGTCAATACATTGTCACTATATTGTCACAGATTGAGCTGACACCAACTGTGAGTTTGCTGGTAGCTGATTCTAAAGTTGATTACATGTAGCTGTAGTTGAGGGTCACACATATATTGTGCTACTCTCTGTAGGTACTTTTGAGTTTGTTTCATCTATGAACCATGCAGAGGTCAGTGACACTTCTCTGTGTGTTTTATATGGTTGTTCAGAGTTATATTATCCATCCCCATCTTAAAAGTGATGTAATGTCTCTACAGCTTGGAACAATGATAAACCATAAACAGATCATCTAAAGTCGTTTATGAACAACCACATTATTACTTTATATTGGAAAAGTGGTTTATATTTATGATTTATGAAATGATAAAATAAATATTGCTTGAATTCAGGTGAATAAGTGAAGATTGTTGTGACTGCAATTGAGGATTTTCAGTGCTGTTCAGTCATGATCAATACTGTTTATAAATGATCTGGATTGTCAGTTGTGTTCATAAATGATCCTGTGTTTTGTTCTGGCAGTGAGAGTGAGAGGACCAGCCCCAACCCAGACTCACACAGTAAGTCCTTCCTAGGTCAAACTTACTTTTACATCAAAACAATGATACATGTGTAAGTAACACAATGATGTGACACCCAAGACTGAAACATGTAAACACAAATGTTTCAATCATTATGGAATGTCTTGTCTGATTCTGTGACATATAGAAAACTACTGTTTGAAAGGAAAAACAACAAAATTGATTTTTTGGGCTTCAAACATTAATGCAATTACACTGCATGTGTGTAATATTTCTATAATATAGTGGCTCCTCCAGACGTGTTTTGGTAGAGACATAGGAATTGACACCACATGACTTGCTTCACAGATGGTTAGTGTCATGACAGTATATTTTATGCACTATTTAGTTTCCTCACACAAGTTAGCAAAGGGCTGGGCGCATGCAGGTTATTATAATAATAATCACCACATCCAATGATAAATTGTTCGTGGTGTTTTACGGCATGCTGGACCTTACATAAGTAGAATAAAACAAATTTATAAGTAGGTATAATATATTATACATATATGATTAAGTTAATATAAAAGATTGATAAAACTAATACAGAAGTTAGGCAGTGAGAATCAAAATGAACAAGTCTTTAGGAGTGCCCTGAATGTTGCTAGACAGCCAGATATTTTAATGTCATGAGGCAAACATTCCATTACCATGATGTCTGTAGGCATGCGGTCAGTGGTGTGTTTGTCACTACACAATGTGTCTAGTCTAGTGTCTACACAGTTTCCCAGACATCTGTAAGCAGGAGGCAAGGGTTAATGTTTGTCTGTACAGTTGCGACATCTGTAAGCAGGAGGCAAGGGTTAATGTCTGTATGTACATGTTGCAGACATCTGTAAGCAGGAGGCAAGGGTTAATGTATGTCTGTACGCATGTTGTTGTCAGTACAGGTGTGTTTAAGTCACGGAGGCACATGTGGTCTAATGTCTGTCTGTACATATTGTTGCAGACATCTGTAAGCAGGAGGCAAGGGTTAATGTATGTATGTACATGTTGTTGCAGACATCTGTAAGCAAGAGGCAAGGGTTAATGTCTGTATGTACATGTTGTTGCAGACATCTCTAAGCAGGAGGCAAGGGTTAATGTATGTCTGTATATGGTGTTGCAGACATGTAAGCAGGAGGCAAGGGTTAATGTCTGTCTGCACATGGTGTTGCAGACATCTGTAAGCAGGAGGCAAGGATTAATGTATGTCTATACATGTTGTTGCAGACATATGTAAGCAGGAGGCAAGGGTTAATGTATGTCTGCACATGGTGTTGCAGACATCTGTAAGCAGGAGGCAAGGATTAATTATGTCTATACATGTTGTTGCAGACATCTGTAAGCAGGAGGCAAGGGTTAATGTCTGTCTGGATGTACCCATGCATTCTTGTATAGAATAGTATGTACAAGGGTGTGTGTTAGTATTGTCTTTCACTGTAGATGGCAGCACTGTGGCAACATCTCAAACTGTCATGTGCCCAGGTACGCTAGATGTTGTCATCTGCTGTCACCGTGTAATGCAGGAGCCTAGCCCAACATCCTATTTACATGAATGTGTCTGATCATGTTGCAGATTCAGCAGGAAGCATGACGGTCAAGTGTACATGTACACGGCCTTCACCTGTGACCCTTTACCTTGTGAGAAATTTTACATCCTTCGACAGAAGGTCACAGGAGACAGGTAAGATCTTGTTATTAATGTTGTGCAGTAGTTCCTAGGATTGCCAATCAGTCTGTGGGGTGTTTTACTTACTTGCATTAATTCGAAATTACCTCATTAACAAATGTCATCTTATGAACATTTTGGGAAACTGTATTGTTAGTGTATTAAAAAAAATTGTTCCTGTTTAATGGGCCTGTCTGGGAAATAGGACCAGGTGAATTGGGAGTAACACTGAGGGGGTGATACAATGTTTGTACTGTGCCTTAGAATGGAAGATAAGGGAATGTTTGCTAGTATGCACTATGTGTGAAATGGTGTGATTTCTAGTGCATACTAGACAGGGATTATGAAGTGCCCTGCTGTTTGTCTTGTGGCCAGGTGTAAGACTGTAAATGATGACAGTAGGCCTATATCTAACTGGACAATGGTCACCTGGCTGTTGCAGGACATTGGAGTTGACCGCACTGACAGTTGGACAAGTGGCAGCTTACAGTGCGGATGACAGCAGTGCTGCCACCAGGTGGGAACTGTTTGAATGAATTCATTGCAATCAAAGTGACAATGATGTAATACAGAACATTATGGTAGGAACAACTGGACCTAGTGACCCGTTTTTATGGGATGGTATTTTGGAAGTTGTTATATTCTCAGCACGCATACTAACACACACACACACACACACACACACACACACACACACACACACACACACACACACACACACACACACACACACACACCACACCACACCACACCACACACACACACACACACACACACACACACTCACTCACTCACTACACACACACCACAACATATACACACACCTGCTTACAGATGTCTGACAAACATTAACCTTTGCCTTCTGCTTACAGACATCTGATAGACTGCATTAACACATATTAACCCTTGCTTCTTGTATACAGATGTCTGAGACACTGCATTAACACATATTAACCCTTTCTTCTTGTCTACAGATGTCTGAGACACTGCATTAACATATATTAGCCCTTGCGTTCTGTTCACAGATGTCTGAGACACAGTGTAGTGGACATTGCCTTCTACGACAACAACACACTGTCAATGTTACTCACAGAGACACACGAAGATGGCTGCGCTGTCCTTCTGCAGCTCCCTCTAGCAGTACTGGAGCAAACCACCTGGAGCCGAACAAGTACAGATTCACTGAAGCCACTGCTTCAGCAGACAGACGTGTGAGTGACATCTGCAGTTCAAATTTACTCCATAGGTGGCACTGCTAGTGCTATTCTGGTGGCACTTGGCGGTGTATCAGCCATTGCTCTTCTCAGTTTTTGGTATCTTTGCTTCAGCGCCAAGGGTTGAGATTGATTAAGATTAAAGTAAAATGAGTTGAATCTCCTCCAATTGTCATACAACGTCTACATTTGTAAGCAGGAGAGCACCTTTACATTACAGTACATTTACTCTCCCTGGGTTTGGCCATGATAGAGGTCCGTATAACTGCCCACGTTTGACGTATGAGAACTCAGTGCTAAGCTGGTGAATTTCAAATCCAACAATGCTCGGTCTATAAACATATCAGCTGCGTATGCGACTTAACACTGATATGCTGGTGGCACCACCTGGTGGAAGTTAGGATGTTGGTGCCAGAAATACAAGGTAATTTGAGAGTTAAGAGTAGGGGTAGTGATATCAGCAATTTAGAGTATGCTTCAACTATTTTATTTTTGACTGGCGTCCTGCCATTCATTATTACCATCTGTACCTTGTTCTTTGTTCCTGTATCCTAGATCAAATCAAAACGGTGTTTTTTGGAATTACATTATGGGTCCCTAAGTTGAACTAAATATTGTCAGACAGTTTGTTGAAATCGTGGACCACATTTCTCTGCTGTACTCTGGCCCACTTACTGCCATTGTTACTGTGATACTCCATTTCATTCGCCAAGTGCTTCCATAATGGGTCCTTGACATTGAGCATGTTTCCCAGAATTTGTGAATGTTTGTAGTAAAACTTTCTCACACAACTTGAGCCTGTCTCACATCAGCATTCACTGATTCGCAGAATCAAACACAACTGTTAACAAAAGTCAACAGCCAAATAATTTCATACCAATATAGACCTTTCTCATGTTACATAAACTAGTATCAACTCGGTCTTAGACTGACCATGTATGTTTCAATGCTGGGTATCATCCTCCCAAACCAGGAGACAATTATTAGCAGGAAGTTCAATGAACTAGTTTGCCTCAGTTTTACGTGTCTGCACCATTTCTGTGTTTGCAAGAAGCATTTTCTGGAGGAACTTTCAAATTGTAGACAATGTTTTGTTGCATAATAATGCAATTTGGGCAGTGATAGATATTTATTGTTATAATTAGATCATTAATTTTAACAATGACAACTACACAGTGCTGGTCTAAGAACATGGCAGACCAGTTTTTAAAAGACAGCCAAATAGTGAATTAACATCAGGTGTAATCCTCAACATTTACGTTTCTCCACAGACCCTGTCTTCACATTGGCAGCGAGGTACAAGATCTGACCTCACAGCGTCTCGAGCACATGAAGGCGGCTCAGTTCGCAGTGAGTGGCACTCGCAAGGTCGCGTGTGTGGTAAGTCAAGGTCACATGTTTGTATGCCTGATGAGTTAGACATGTTTGTATTCATGCAGAAATATGTAGAAATAACAACGAGATTGAATTAGGCTAAGGCCAACTGATAATTTATTTTAATAATTGCAAGCAAGTAATTGTGTAAGCATCCATGATCAAGGGTTAAATAATCACAATGCAACAACTATAAAAGCACAAACGTATGAGTGTGATACTTCTATATGTAACAGTATTATAGATACTAAGATCATTTCTTTGGGTGGTGTGTCACTAGGTAAGTACATTGACTTATTAGTCGTCCTAAAACACCCTGTGTAATGAAAACTCAACTAGCAAAACCTTGTTTACTGCATAGTGTACATCACACATTTAAACATGTGTGTGATGAATGGAGACTCAGGTATTATTCCAAACAAATGTTCTACTTATCCTACGTTTCGACCACCATCGGCAGCCTTCTTCAGGAACTGCTCGCGAGAGTCAGGTATGTTTGTATGAGACATGTTTGTGTGGTCAAGGAGGGTGAAGTAGGATTTGGAATTAGTTTGGGTCTAAAAACAGTTAAAGCAGGACATCTGTAAGTGGGTCAGTATCAGACAGATCAGGTAGTTTGAGAGTATTCACTGGTCCATGATGCTATAGTGAGATTATTGTAATTTTAGCTTGATACTGTATCAGAACTCCTACAGTCAGTCTGTGTAAAGTCAGACCTGGTAAACAAGGCTGGGTTAAATGGTGAAGTTTTGTTGTCTTGTAGCTGTTCTCCTCACGAAGAAGAGTGAGGCTGTTCCTCATGGATGCTGAGGAAGAGGAGGAAGAGGAGGAGGAAGACGTGACAGATGTGAGTCGGGGGGAGGTGACGGAAGACGTCACAGACGTGACAGCCGGTGACAGTGTCAACGCCAACGATGAAGATAAGGAAAACACAAGTTTTGTGGCTGTCAACTGAGTCATCAATGAAAGTATTAAAACATTATCACTACCAAGACTTGTTTGCCTTTCTTTTATCTATACATAATGTTATATACAACCCTCCCAAGTTCCCAAGGGTGGAAGCAGAAGGGTGGGGTAGTAGTCAATTATTTCAGTGAACATGAAAATATCCTAGATTTTTAAAATAAGCTAAGTTCATACAATATATATATATATATATATATATATATATACCAACATCCTACAATATCTACACCAAGCATACAGCTAGAGTAATAAGGGGATACACACAGAAATGATCCAAGTAGAGTGAGCATCTTCATTATACAGCGACTGTATACCTATGGTGAATTGAGTAAACTCTGACGCATGTGCACAGTCCAACTAGACATAAAGAGAAAGCTGGCACAAGAGGCAGAAATGCCAAGTCAAGCTAGGATAGGACCTGTATGTATAAATCGCCTGGCATTCACTGTCTCTAAGTGTGACATGCTGTCCTGTCACCCTGTTGACGTAAGTCTTATATGCAAATATAATTATTTAACCATGCACGAATATAAAATATAATCATCAGGCGCCAACAGGTGTTAACTTTCAAACTGATATTCTCCTGGATTTCAACATCCTAAAGTTGCAAGGTACAAGTTATTATAATTATATTAGAATTACATAAATCTGCTATGTTCATGCAACATATTGTAATAAAATAAACTGTATACTTATATATCACACAATAGATTCGACATGTTTACAATGTGCAGAGTGACAAAGAATTCTCAATATATTTTGGCCAAATGCCATCTCACAGACTGGGTTACACAGGAGAACACCTGCAAACCCTTCACTCACAAGTCCACTAATGTTTCTTGTAATATTAAACTAACACGCACACACGTGTGTGCTTCATTGTCCACGGTCATGCACCAGCCTCGGTGTTGGAGATCCCTGTCTTCAGAGCTGTAAACACATTAAACTGATTTAATTAAGGGGATTCTTTGTAAGCTAACATAATATACTTGAGATATACAATATGAAAACAAATTATTTCCAATATTATCTCTGCTATTCTTACGTGAAATAATTGTATATATATATGTATATATATATATATATATAAATTCAGAAAATCATTCATGAACTATGTCAATGCTACAAATGAGTTTGTATAGTTATTACACATTTAGTGTAACTCGGATGACTAATTTGGAACATTCATAAAATTTACTTCAGATTACAGTGTTATGTAAACTGCTCCTGTATTAGGGAAATAGAAATATCACTGACACCAGAGAAAATTATACACACCAAAGAACTGCTGATCTTATACATAATGCCCAGACAAGTTAGAGAGAGTTAGTACCCATTGGCCATGCCTACGAAAATCTCCTCAGTTATCAGAAAATGAAGCTGTTGCTGCTGCAGCCAGTTGTTCACTGGCAACAATTTACCAATATTTTAATGATCTGGGATTCAGTTACATCCAGGCCTGTTAATGTATTTGGGTCACTGTGGCAACAAAGGCTTGATTGACTACTGTGTATGACACATTGACCTTTACTAGACAGTCTGGACTAGTTGGTAGGCAGGTTTACTAGTCTGCCCTTATATTTACTAGTGTACGGACTAGCGGGTAGATCTACCCCTTCAACTAGAGCCGACTTGTGATACAAACTAACAAGTCAGGTCAAGGTCAACGTTGTCTACACGCGCATTTTACAGGTAGGTCGAAGTGATATAGTTGTGATTTGGCAACAAGTGGCGTGTTGGTGGATGGGTTGGGACACATGGCCGAGGGTCGTGGGTGTAGTAGTTAGTGCGTGTGACAGGGAAAACAGACACAAATGTCACTTACAAAGTTGACCCTTGTTTTGAAGTCTGTCTGTACTCTCTTTGACACCGGCAATGACAGGGTGCAAAAAACAGAAGTAATCAACAATACATATGACATGATTCAAACTGTGTGTGTGTGTGTGTTTTGTGTGTGTTGCGTGCGTGCGTGCGTGCGTGCGTGCGTGCGTGCGTGCGTGTGTGTGTCACATAACTTTATATGTTTAGAATAAGTATCGCACTCAAAAGGAGGGTTGGATGTATTCAAGTCCAATTGTCCCTATTATTACAAGCATTCGTCAATCGTCTCCGACATTTGTATAAAGTGAGTATCCTTGGGAAACATCCATCAGAATGGATGCACTCAGATATCTGAAAGGATCTGCCAACATGAATATTGGTTGGTTACCATTGATTCATTCAGATTCCAAATGCCCTGTCGGTTCTCCATCTACGTGATGTGACGGGTGCTTGAGGGAAACGCTCTGGCTGCTGGCTTCAGTGCAATTGTGGAAATATGAAATGAAAATAGATATGAGAACTACTCATTCTCACAGATCAGGATGAATGACTGGAACAAATTATCTGATTATTATCTTAATACTAATAATCAGAGAGCTGGGTAAATATATTTTAAAATAAATACAGCTATATGCATTACATGTTGGTAGAAAATGTTGGACTGACAGTAAGCCAAAGGGTTCCGTGTCCATATCTCTGCCCATATTGTTTTTTATTTCAGTCCCATCACCCCTGAGAGTATATATATTTTAATTTATAAATCAAACTCAAGAACAGCCACTGTAAATTATAAAATCTTAAAATAACACAATTTCAGAACCACTAGCAAAATTAATCAACCACTCCTTTTGCGACCTCAGCCTTCCCAAACAGACTGAAAGAAGCGCAAGTTATCCTGGTGTATAAAACAAAATCCTTCAGACAAACAAAACTACAAACCGATTAGCATTCTCCCAAGCATCTCTAAACTATTTGAAAAGTCCACCAACTTCCAAATAAGTACCCATTTTGAGAATATGTTCAACCTGTCCTCGGTGCTTTCAGACCGGGCATGGAGTATCAATCCACTCTATTGAGACTACTGGGTAGTGGAGGATTGGCGCAAGACACTGGATAGCCATGAGTATGTCGCAGCCATTCTCCTGGGCCTGACAAACGCCTGTGATGTCTCCCTCACAACGTGCTCTCAAGGAAACTTCACACTGATGGCACTACAGTGAGTGGCCTGACATCGTCAGAGGTGGACCCTAAGATTCCTATTATGTGCCCTCTTCTTGTCAATGTCTTTAATAATGATATATATTTTTAATTTTTTTGACGACAAGTCCGGCCACTCTTTACAACTATGCTGATGATAACACCCTGTCTTATGCTCACTCAAACTCTAACACTCTCATTCACACTCTGCAGAAAGGCTGTTCTTCCACCCTACTTTATCATCATCCAAAATCAACCAGAATAAGGCTAACCCAACTAAATTCCAAGCAATTAGCTTCGGCAAGAGTAGAACCAGGGATATCACAGATTTGACCTCCCCCCACCATAGGCAAAACCTTTTTTAATTTATATCATCTGACAGGAATACATAATTATTAAAAATCTAAAAACAAGTATGCACAAATTCACTTTTCTGGATAACACTGCTAACTTTGTTTTGAACTCTTCTTTTGTGGGAACATATCATCCGTCACCATGGCTGTCAAACACCCTATTTGAACGATTGTTTCTACCTGAAAAAGTGACAAATTACAAAACCAGTACAGTTGTTTCCCACAAGCATGAGTTCTTAATGGTGGTTATTACAACAGGACATTTTGCCTTGCCTAACAATATTCAGCATTTTCTCTAGTTGATTATTCTCTGTATGTCTAATGACATCCCAAATATGAATAGGGTATGTGTCATTTAATACATATTAGGTTTTATGTGGGGTATGTGTGTGTAAAATAGTTATGACATTGCTTTATTGACTAATACAATGTAACTTCATAATAGGACTGACGTAGACTTGTTCAAATTAGTGTCTTCGCAAGAGTGACACTGTTGGTGGCACTGCAGTCAAGTAACAATTCTTATTTACTCTGCTCATTTCTCCTGTTCAAGGTGTCTGTTTGTGGCCATATTCTCCTGGTCTATCCCATAATCCTTTTCTTATTGTTCAGTGTCTCTGTGCCAGGTGGCATTCTCTTCACCTCTTATCTGGTGTTTCTATAATAAAGCAATGTTAACAGATATACAAGCGCTACGTGAGAAACATATAATAGTTACTAAAATATAATGAACAAAAGCAAAATAATAAAAAACCATCAGTACATATACAATAGATGTATTTTAAAGACTACAAGGCAACGTATTTATTACAGGTTCAAGCATTTTTTTTAATCTTTAAATAATATATTTTTCCACAAACAAAACGTAGAACGAATTAATTGAAGTTTATCGTACTAAAAACATACTTTTTTAAAGAAAAAATCCATGAAATTAGGTAATTTATAATATTTATATAATTTAAAAAGAGGGTATCCGGAAGTGTCAGACACTGGGAACATTCTGCCTATAGTACATTAGTACATAGCACAGTATCTAATGTATCTACTTGGGCTCGGGACTCCGCTTTGGTTGCTCCTTACAACGTTTCCCTGGCGAGAAATGTCACGACCTTCAACCCTCACAACTGACCACTGTGCTACGAGAAAGCCCGGCGTTCCATTGCCGGATGTGACCCTCCATATTGCGAGCATCACGTGATACACCCTTTGCCACGAGGCATCGAATACACATCAGTTACAATTATAGTAACAATTTCCTTTCTTTATATACCATATAGTGTTTGACTGGCGAGATTGTGGTGTCAACTTGTCTTAACTTAAACTGATATAACTATTTCCAGTGAAGTTATTTGTATTGTAGAATGTCGTTAAAACATCGTTTATATGTTATAGTATATCATATGATACATTAAACATGTTAACATGTGAAACTATAATTATTCGTATTTATGGATAGGAATATTTAGCAACAGGCGACGTGAAACCAAGATGGCGCACATATCGTCGCCATTTTGTCCTTCATAAAAGGTAACAAGGAATTACTTTAAATGTTGATACATAATTCGCATAATTCCATATAACTCAAATTGGTAAACAAGAATACATAACATAACATAATAAACATATAACAGATGTAGACTAAGACAAATGTTTTAATTTTTGTTTAAAGATATCACCGACTCCAATCAGTACATAGTGATCATAATTTTGTTTTCCACGTGCGTTTTGGCTTAAACAGGCAAAAACACTTGTCCCAACAGTGGTATTGACTTTAGGGACAACAACTAGATAATAAAGAACCTTTCTCATCGGAGTAAGCAATGAATTAAAAGATCTTAAAGATAATACGATATCGGACAGGAAGACAATGCAATGACTAGATTTAGAAGCCCCATAGAACGAATAAAACATGGAGACCTAGTCACAATCCTTGCCAAGCAATTCTGAACACCCTGTAATTTTGTGATGCTATTAACGGTAAAATTATGATAGAGGGAATTACAACAGAAACATGCATTGAATCACGAATACGATAATATGACAACAATGGAACGTACGACCATTAGTTGCCGTTCTAAATACCTCCACAAACTTTAATACCTTCGAGTAACAGCAGCGTACAATCTGTGCCCGTCCTCGTTGTGTTCCGGCATCTGTTGATATCCTAGTGTCTGCTGATATCTTAAACTGCACCTTGTGTGCAGCTTAGTTGAGACTAACTGGCACACTACATTGAGCGTCAAACGTGCATCGTCTGCTGCACTCGACCCCCAAACTAACAAACCAAGAAACAGATGAAATTGGCCTTGCACTGTTAACTACATTTTGACCCCAACGATTCCATGCTATTGGTCGTTGCACCCTTCGGTCATTTGTTAATACAAATAGCTGTCAGCAGTCACCGATGTGGCTAAGTTAATTGTTGTCAACCCCTGCGTTCTGGCCTAGCAACACAGCCATTGTAGAATGTCCAACACTAATTGACCGATTGCATTGTCTGTGCTAAACCGTGACAATGTCAATGAAGCATGGCAGGTATTATACAGTTACTTTGTATCGCACAAATACCTTCGACATTCGTGTGAATATGCGCAAATAGCCATGACCGAATCCATGTGCGACTTAATGAGAATGAAGGAATGGGTAAGAAACGAGTGGTGGGCGAAAACGTGGATGAAGAGGGATATAGAGAAGAGTGGGAAAGAATAGGGAAAACAGGATACATATAGTGTGAAGCAGAGACAGACGACGGAGAATCGGAGGAAGAGAGAGAGAGAGATGGGGAGATAGAGGGAGAGAGGGAGCGAGGGGGCAGGGAGAGAGGGGGGTAGGAAGGGAGGCAGTAAGGGAGGGAGAGAGACAGAGAGATAGAAAGGGAGAGAGGGGAAGAGGGAGAGAGGGAGAGAGGGAGAGAGAGGGGGGAGAGAGAGTGAGAGATAGGGGGAGAGAGAGTGAAAGAGAGAGAGAGACAGCACGAGAGAGAGAGAGAGACAGAGAAGAGAGAGAGAGAGAGAGAAGAGAGAGAGAGAGAGAGAGAGAGGAGATAGTGGGAGAGAGAGAGACAGCTCGAGAGAGTGGTGGGCGAAAACGTGGATGAAGAGGGATGTAGAGAAGAGTGGGAAAGAATAGGGAAAACGGGATAGATATAGTGTGAAGCAGAGACAGAGGACGGGGAATCGGAGGAAGAAAGAGAGAGAGATGGGGAGAGAGAGAGGGAGCGAGGGGGCAGGGAGAGAGGGAGGTAGGAAGGGAGGCAGTAAGGGAGGGAGAGAGAGGGAGAGAGGGAAAGAGGAAGAGAGGGAGGAGAGAGAGAGAGGGGGGAGAGAGGGGGAGAGAGAGGGAGAGAGTGAGAGACAACTCGAGAGAGAGAGACAGACAGACAGAGAGAGAGAGAGAGAGAGAGAGAGAGAGAGAGAGAGAGAGAGAGAGAGAGAGAGAGGGAGAGAGAGAGAGACAGCTCGAGAGAGTGGTGGGCGAAAACGTGGATGAAGAGGGATGTAGAGAAGAGTGGGAAAGAATAGGGAAAACGGGATAGATATAGTGTGAAGCAGAGACAGAGGACGGGGAATCGGAGGAAGAAAGAGAGAGAGATGGGGAGAGAGAGAGGGAGCGAGGGGGCAGGGAGAGAGGGAGGTAGGAAGGGAGGCAGTAAGGGAGGGAGAGAGAGGGAGAGAGGGAAAGAGGAAGAGAGGGAGAGAGAGAGAGAGAGGGGAGAGAGAGGGGGAGAGAGAGGGAGAGAGTGAGAGACAACTCGAGAGAGAGAGACAGACAGACAGAGAGAGAGAGAGAGAGAGAGAGAGAGAGAGAGGGAGAGAGAAAGAGAGGGAGATAGTGAGAGAGAGACAGACAGAGACAGTGGGGAGAGACAGACAGACAGACAGACAGACAGACAGACAGACAGAGAGAGAGAGAGCGAGAGAGAGCGAGAGAGAGAGACAGCTCGAGGGAGAGAGACAGAGAGAGAGGGTGATAGTGAGAGAGAGAGACAGCTCGAGAGAGAGACAGCTCGAGAGAGAGACAGACAGGGAGAGAGAGGGAGAGAGTGAGAGCTCGAGAGAGAGAGAGAGGAGAGAGGTGAGAGAGAGACAGCTCGAGAGAGAGAGAAGAAGAGAGAGAGAAGAGAGAGAGAGAGAGAGAGAGAGAGAGAGAGAGAGAGAGAGAGAGAGAGAGAGGAGACAGACAGAGAGAGACAGACAGACAGACAGAGAGAGTAATAATTTAATGTTTAAGTTTCATTTAGTGTATATCTTAATGGACGTAGCATTATTGAGAGTGAGAGAGACAGCTGAGAGAGAGAGAGAGAGAGAGAGAGAGAGAGAGAGAGAGACAGAGACAGAGACAGACAGACAGACAGACAGAGAGACAGACAGACAGACAGAGAGACAGACAGAGAGTAATAATTTAATTTTTAAGTTTCATTTAGTTTATATCTTAACGGACGTAGCATTATTGGAAAAGTAAACTATATGATCCAATTATAACCACCATGACATTATCCAAGAAACCTAGTAAAGTATGATATGCTAACATGCTAGACATGGAGACCATCTATGCAAGAGCCATGGTCATGCTATCTTGCACACGCCACCTGTACATGACTATGCGAATGAGTGATGAACGATCAATAAATCTGTTTTTGATGAAAATTGAAACACAAGGGATGATAAAGCAGTCTAATCTCAAGAATGTATCAACCAGAAGTGTCCTCACGGTGGCAGTACGAGATATGCAAGCGACATTCATCGATGGTGCACTGTCCTATGGTTAGTACTTTGTATTCACAATCATCTAAGACTATCTCACTACCTTGTTCGGTTCCTTAGCTGCCTACAGGGTCATATGTATTTGGAATTCGATAAATAAATTGAGGGCAGACGGAGACGACCAGGGACGAAGGAGCAAGCAGGGTCTAGTTATTTTGCATAGCTTGCCTGCCACCGTAGAAAGTCATCGTAGCAAACACCATAACAAAAATATCACATCGCTGATGACATGATGTCACATAAGACTGACTATCAGAAGCGTAATCTGGTCGTCACTGGCAGAAACCTAGTTCCTATATAGAGGTCGCAAAATGGTTGTGTACACAAACATTAGGAAATGGCAGGCTACCGAACGGGGAAGGGTGATAGTCAGCAAGTCTCATATGTAGCGACTGGTACTGTACAGGCCACCATTGCGGATCACACAAAAATTTCCATTCTCTTTCACTTTTGTGACTAGATCTGTATTAGATCCTGCAACATTCTTGTGGTTTTGCCAATTCACGGATGAACCACCCTAGACACCAATGCAGGTACAGAAGAGCACATGTCCATTGTCCCAGATTTACCAGCTGTTCACCCGCCTCACAGGTTGTAACATCATACTTTGGTGTAGGCAAGGTTGCTGCTTTGGAAGTTCTGATATGTGGCAAGTGTTCTCTCAATGTACGAGGAAACACCGGCCGACTACCTTTGCCAGAAGTAGTGGACCAGGCCATACACTTCTTTGTGGCTTATTACAATTAACATAAATATCAGAAAAACGCGGAAACACATCAAAACAGAATTTTTTGGTTTCTAAAGTAAGCAGAACAGACACATCCAGATAAAACACACACACACACACTCACACATACACGCACGCACGCACACACGCACTCCACCACACACACACACACACACAAACACACACACACACACACACACACACACACACACACACACACACACACACACACACACACACAACACAACAACACACAACAACACACACACACACACACACACAACACACACACACACACACACACACACACACACACACACCATACAGTACACTTCCTTGTAAGTTTGTAACACATGTTCAGTTTATTTACGAAGAACCATTACATACACAAGTATATAATATGTTTTATATACAAAAACGAAACTCATTAACAAAGTTCCTACAATAACAAAGTATAGTAATCATAAATTCATGCAAAACTCCATCGTAAATGGTATCTTCTTATTATAAAATCTACTCGTGAAAATTGCTAATAAAATTAATTAAGACTCACAGAATTTTAAACTTGCACATATATTGTTTACACAATAATTACAATTACTGGTACAACAGTTGAATTCAGCATCAAGATAATACCATTAGAAAAAGGTGGACAATATTTTACATAATTTACTTATGTACTTCCTGGTCTTTTAATGACGATTTAATTCTTCATAGTTACAATGAAAACGGAAAATTGGAACAAACAATTACCACATGCCATGCAACGAGTTGCCACGACAGCGAACAATGGGTAAACAAATCATTTCTTTTCGGCACTTGTTGCGTGTGGTTGAACTTCGGGGGTTTCTGCAGGAGGTTCTGGGGTTGAGGCTTTCAGGGCAGGGAAGTTTCTCTCCGTCGGCCACGTGGCCAGCACGCCATCCCTCTGTAACTGGTCATCAATCTGTAGCAGGCGGTTCAGTTTCACTATCCTCTCTCCCTGGCCTGACCCTCCCAGTCGCAGGAACCTCACGTACAGACCAGCAGCCTGTGAAAGGATACATCAAGGTAAGTGCTTAGATAATGTGAATGAGCAGCTCAGGGTACATTACATGTCACTCTCTGACACACCTGTTCATTAGAATGACATCTTGACGTCTGTGGGAAGTGAGACACTTGATTGGGATGGTGGTCAGCCATGCTGTGTGCAATGTAATTTGGATTTAACTGTTTTATTATATTTTTGGTGTAAGGATATGTGTTTTTTATACATTCTGTTATCAGTTATGGCATTGGATAAACATCGTGCTGTTGCATAAAATGACCGCGTGAAATATATTTAATTTATTCAAATTATAGTCTTGATTCCTACATTTAAGTTAATCCCCAAAATAGGAAGCGGTAGAACACAACGAAGAGAAAGCGAAACTGAAAGTGCTAGGCAAAGACTGAGATGAGACATGAATAGAGAATGAGTGAGGAGTGATTCATAACAACAGCATGGAAAACAGAAGAGGGTGTACAGAGAGATGAAGATGACCAAGATTAATATAGTGAGATAGCACTGATGGATTTAGAAAGTGATGGAAAAGTTGGAGAGTCGAAGGCAAGTGAGTGAGAATGGGTTCAATCAGAGGATCGTGATATGTGGAGGCAACTCACTAAGAACGTACAACAAATTAACAAAGTGAAAGTATTTCTTTTTACATATCCAAAATTATTTTTATTCTCGTACAGACCTAGTCAGTGTCTCGCACCGACTTCTTTGGTACTTAAGTCTTTTGGATATGTAAAAAGAAATATTTTCACTCAAACATTACCTATCCTGAAGAATGTTCAGTCAATTAAAAACAAAACAAATAAACCACCACAAATTACGAACATATCAGGTCTGCAATCATTGTTTCGGTCGTGTCTGGCTGACTACTTGATAGCACAATTTCTTTGGAAGCTTCTGCAACAAAACCATGTTTTCCCAGGTACTTTACAGTCTCAATGTGACATGGCAATGTGAATTAGAATGATTTCAAAACAGCTCCTATTTTTGCTAGTTAGGTAATGTGAATTATAATTATTTAAAAACAACTCTTAGTTTTGCTAGTTATATTTGCCGGTTGTACTTTCCATTGTCTGGGATCATCATGGATGACAACTTTTAGCAGGAAGTTCAAAGTACTGTCTTTCTTAAATGTGGTAATGTCCCATTAATGCATTCATTATATGTCATACAATTTATTATCTAAATGTTTGGTTATTTTTTGTTTGATAAGGGCTAAAAAATTAATAATGAACACTGATTTATGCTTATGTATTAAATGCAACTTTTGAAGGTTGTGTGTGTGTGTGTGTGTGTGTGTGTGTGTGTGTGTGTGTGTGTGTGTGTGTGTGTGTGTGTGTGTGTGTGTGTGTGTGTGTGTGTGTGTGTGTGTGTGTGTGTGTGTGTGTGTGTGTGTGTGTGTGTGTGTGTGTGTGTGTGTGTGTGTGTGTGTGTGTGTGTGTGTGTATGTTTGAATATGCATTATAGAAAATATATGTGAACACGTTTTAGAAGAGTTAATAAAATTTGCCATTACTTTTGTACCCTAGTTGACATACAGGAATGATACTGCACATTGACCTAATGCAAAGTGTACTATTAAATTCCTATTTCATCGAATACTTATCGTAAACTTATCATGGGTGTTTAACAACAGCTAGAGAAGCTGATCGCACCCACTGACCTTCCATTTTCTTCGTGACCTCCACAAGGTCAGTGACACTCGTCATGTGCTCCATTCGCAGACAGATGGCACTGGTCTGAAACTGTGGAGTTAGTTCCTCTGTCCGCAGTGAGGCGGGGCTGCGATAGACGACATCGCCGCACAAGTAACACTGCTCTGAAACTCGTTCCGCTAACTTCATCCACGCCTCACGTTCCTGCAAGGTGAAGGTCAATTTTCAGAGGTCAAGGTCAGTTATGGTGCTGACTGACTGTCTTTCAAAAACTGCAAAATCTGCTTCTCCTTCTAGACATATTGCATCCCTGGCACAAAACATCCATGAGTTCATCTACAACTCATTGGAAGAAACTAACGGTTTCATTTTATTGAAAGTCTTTATAGGTTACCGGTTCGCATCCTAACTAGTTGAGAGTTTGTACCTGACACTTATTGTCTGTTTGCAACAGTTTATGTGTTTCGTGCGATTATCTGCATCTAACAACATCCAGTCTGTGAATGCCATTGCTAGTGTGCAGGCAAACCCACTTACAGAGTTCAAATAGTGATCGGCGACCTTTGACCTGGATCATGTGACAACTTAGTCTCGCTTAACCGACTGTCGATCGGCTGCGGAACTACGCAGAGAAGACAGTCTGGTGAGTCTGCCGGCTTTTGAATATTTATCCGCGTGATCTATACAATGCTGCCACCTCACGGACACTGGTTAATCCTGCCGTAATTTATATTTTTATAAACAACTGCAGATTTCTATTTATTTTGTGTTAATATCAGTTTAATTTTGAATAGCTTTTATATTACAGCACTATTTGATAAAAAAAAAGAATCCTTATTTAATTTGTATGTTATCCATGTGGGGCTAAACAATGCTGCCACCTCACAGATACTGGTTAATCCTGCCGTAATTCGTATTTTATAAACAACTGTAAATTTGAATTTTTACTTATTTTTGCATTAATATAAGTTCAATGTTGAATACTTTTCATAGGATATCATTATCTTGTATAAGTATATCGTTATTTTAATTTTAATTTTATAGTTGGCCTGAGAGCCAATCAGCGTCTCTACCCTAATCTGGGGTAAGGCCGCCTTGGCGGTTAACAAATGCAGAGCATTAGTTTCCCCAGGCAGAGTTGAGGGGCTTAAAAGTGCTGCCACCTCACGGAGCCTGGGTAACCGAGGCTAGTGACAACTCACCACTCTGCGGATGGGGTCAATCATGAGGATGACGGTGGGGTACCGTCGTAGAATGTCAATCCAGAAGCATGCTTGTGTTGAACAAACTAGTAATACTCTAATATATATATATATATATATATATATATATATATATATATATATATATATATATATATATATATATATATATATAACATATATATATAACATATAACCAATAATAATTATTATTATATGGAGCTCTTTTGTGCAAATACCATAAAAATAAAATACATAAATTACAATAAAAAATGTTCCAGTAGGTGGTGTCAGCCACGGGGTGATATCAGGGGGTGCAGAAGAAGGCTTTAGGGGGTACAGATGCAGGTTTTTGTTGGGCAACTACTGGTGTGCAGTTGCAGGGTTACCAAATAACTACATACACCAGGTATATATTTGCAGTTATCCATAAAACACTGAATCCACTTTTTTCTAAAGCCTTACTGAATGACTGTGTAAAAAATTGTATAATTATGTACTTTTTAACAATTCTTAGCATAAAACTGAAAAAGTTCTTATCTCAACGGGCTGTGGTTTGTCTTATCTCAGTAACAGATTAACATTTGCTATCTTTAGGCTGCTACTTGCAATGATACTGTTATGTATTCACACAAGGATTTCAGCCCTGCAGCTTGCCTGTGGTATTCCGTAGAGACCATTTCAATATGTCCAAGAAAAATAATTTTTATTCAATTCATTACAAACAGAAATTATGTATTTTATAATCACCATTTACCAGTTTCCATTTCAACTCTGACTACAAAACACAAAACTCACATAGTCAAAGATTTCGTGTCCGGCACAGTTGATGGCGAAGAAGAAGTCTTCTCCGGTGGTCAGTTCGAGAGAAGTGACCGCCTCCTGCAGCATGTCTAGCCCCTGCTCCGGCTTCTCGAGGACTGGAAACAGGGCGCCCAGCTCGTTGACGTAGCGGCCCTGGACCTGGTGGTCAGCAGACATGGGGTCAAGTACATTGAAATGTCTTTCAATACAAATAGTCTTGTGCGATACACATACTTTTAAATGCAAATTTATTTAAATGCAAATACATTGGAAACTATTTGAAGTACTTTTCAAATACTTTTCACTTTTAGGAGATATTACTATAGAGGAAAAAGAACTGCCAAAGGACAGTACAATTACTTGACTTTTAAGAATTCAATCAAGAATAATTTTAAATTGCAATTTATAAATAATCATGTTCAACGTATTTAAAAAAGTATTTGAAATATCAAATACATACACAAATACTTTTAATTCCTATACAGCAAATATTTTGAAAAGTATTTTAAATCTTTCAAATATAAATACAAACGTATTTGACCTGATGTCTGGTGGTCAGTACTGGTCATTTCAAAATGGTCAGAACGTAACACAAAATGTTGTGCACTACCGTGACACTTTCGCATGTGTGTGTCTTTGAAATAGTTTTCACTGCGATAATAGTGTGATTTTTGCATTCTTAAAAAACTCCACATTATTAACAATGGATTCTGTTTAGCTGATGAGGTGATTTTTTTAGTGAAACAGTTCTGAGTAGCTATGACAAACACGAGAGTTTTCTACATGTTGGTATCTACAAAAAGACGATGCAAGCAACCTTACCCCTGCCTTGCCAAGAATTTTCGCACAGTGTTCATAGATAGCATTGATGTTCTTCAAAATCTGAAAAGACACAACATGAGAATGTATGTTCAACTATCAGTTTTCCAGAGAATGTACATCAGCCTGTACACACCGTAGTGTATTCTAAGGTCTGAAATACTGCGATCCATCATACATATTATCAAGTTAACTGATTTCAAAGTTTTTAAATTGTAGACAGTGTAATTTAGAATATACATGTACATTTATTCACGTGTTTTAAAGCATGTTACAGCAAAGATGCTAGATTCTTAAACAGATGTAAAATTATGGTAACATGTAAATTACTTTTAGGTGGAATCTCGATAAGCCAAAGGCTTCCTTCTCCACATGCTGCCTGGAGCTTAGTTAGCTCCAGATGACAACCTTGTTAAATCACTGGTGAGCGTATAAGAACCCCACAAATCCTTTGGGAGACTTTGCTCCTCCTGGTTTGACTTTCCCTGTTTCCGACTCCTTCTGACTCTCAGCGGCAGTGGGAGATTGTGACTCCCTCTCGGCTGCCTCCCTGTCCTCTTGCTCCTGTTTGAGGACTGCGAAGAAGTCGCTGCCAGACACAAGGTTGTCGTGTTACTAAACACCATCCAATCAGCGGCTACTGCCACATTCACAGGTGTCTACCAAGTCAGTATGACAGAGAAAACAAATTTGAAGAAGAATTATTATTTTATTTTATACTATATAATACAATATATCTACACATAATGCAATATATCCACGTCAACAATGATAAAATAATATAAAATTATATGGAAACTTATAGTGTACTGTATATACGACTTAATATATGACATTGAAATAACAAAAAATGGTCAGGAGACAGTAATGGTCACTATTGAGAAGCCACCCTTATATAAATAAGTTAAATAAATAAATAAGTTATAAACCAAAAGTATAATTTAATGAGGTAAAATCGTACATTGTTTCTTTAAATAAATTTACGTATAGTAGAGTTACAGGTAAAAAATTGATTTAGTACTTAAGTGATACTTTTATACAACACCTAGCTTTGGACCAGGTAAAACATACAAGTTCCTCCCACGAGTGCAGCTGATCTGGCGAAGACGTCCTGTAAAGGTAACCTACCTGAGTATCGCATCGACCTCCCGTTGTTTGTCAGGGTCAAGTGATGCAATGGCTTCACTGAAGTGATCGTTGATGTAGTCAGAGACTTCATCCAGAGCTTCTTTGTCCTCCAGTGATGCCATGTCTGGAGACAGGATGCTTTCTCCACCAGACAAACTACAGGCAGCCAGCTAGAGGAGGAAGAGCATTTTGTATTTTATTATGCTAACTTAGTAGTTTTGTAAGTGCATCTCTCCAAGGTGCCAAAGTCCACCCATCACTTTCTATGTTCAATCATATCTTTGGACCATTGTGTGAGAACAACGGCCACCGTATTTTGGAAACACAATCATATTTATTCAGTATTGTTTACAGAGACGTTTTTGATATGCTATGCTTTTCAGTAGGGTTTTACTTGTATGTGACAGAAATGAGAGGCAAACCTTTTCTTCAAAAATACAAAATACTGTAATGTAACTTAAAACTGCTGCCTTTTGTTAATCTGTGGGTTGGATATAAATCTAGAAATCAATGCATACAGTTGTGAGCCTTAGTAATTCCTTAACCATTGTTGTGTGTCTAGTTATCATCTTCATATCATTTCTCAACTGAACATAATCAGAGTGGTCTGTCACTTTGAGACTGTTTACATTAAGTATATCACAGAAACATGAAGTTAAACATCATTAAAATATACATTGATTTCAACATGTTTTACTCAAATAAAGTTAACTACATGACAATAACAATACCTCCTCCCGGTTTCTCTTTGAAACATAAAGTTCCGCTTCAACGACCGACTGTCCACGTCCATTCAGCCGTGTCCGTGCTTTAAGCTGCATAAAAACACAAACATTGATTGATTCCCTGTTGCTTTATATAAGAAGTGTGTTAAACATATCCCTTTGAAAAAAAAATATTATATATATATATATATATATATATATATATTATATATATATATATATATATATATATATATATATATATAAGTGACAAACCAGGCTTTTGTAGGCAAGATGACAATTCTATATTATTATTGATTCAGTTAGAGGAGATCAAGAGCTTTAAAATTATACCAAGATGAACACTCTATCTTATGTATACGCAAAGATATTCCACTTCAAATGCATAAGCTTGTGGAATGTCACTTCCGAGAAAATGAGCTTTTCAAGTGATCGGTCGGAAAAAGTGATATTGTGGAACATTACCATAGCAACCACACATTTATAATGCTCCAATTGTCCTGAAATTTTGCATAGACATAGAGATGTTGTATCGTTTTCTGTATACACATAATATTAAATATTAACCCTGCGACTGGCCAGGGTCAATTAATCGGCCCGAGAGACCTTCCTGAATAAAAACAGTTTTAGTTTGCGTAACCAGTAACCGACTCGCGCACATTTGGTATCATCGGATAGCTGACAGATTTTTCAAGATGGTGTATATTTATTCATGAGCAAATTGAATGACAAGCGGGCGGACAAAATGTGTGACAAAGTTGATGCCCAAATTTGGGTGGTTTACTACGCCTTCCGTAACGAATTTACGCATCCATTCATAAAGGTCCGACTCCTGCATACGTGGCACCAATAGAGAGTTCTGTTCTTGCCCAATCTGGGAAAAATAAACATGTGGGTGGGGCTGGTCCACAGTGTCGAAATGTCTTGCTGGAATGCAGCGTCATCCCGTGGCCACAGGCACAAGTCCGTGCTGGAGTCGTCGGCATCGTAGCCATATTGTTTACTTTCTGACCTAACCATGAAAACGACTTCTTACAGCTGCCAAACTTATCATCACATCTTATGTACATATAAACTAGGTTAAAAGAAATTAAAATTTACATTCCTGTAAAGATTAAAATTAAGAAAACAAACTCGAGCAAAACTCGACATGATCTTGGAGTCTACGGTGGCTACGCGTAGCTCGGTGATTATCATTACATTGGTAATTTATCGTAGGTGTCACTAAATAAATGATAATCACAAATTTTGAAAACGAATCCCATATTCATCCCATCCTTAACACATCCTTAACACATGTGTATCACCTGGCAGTTTCTAAACCTCCCACCCCACCTTATCCATCCGTCTGTCTGCTAACCTCACCTGTGGAGACGAGGCCATGTTGATGACAATGAGCTGTGGACTCTTCTGTAGAACCTGACCCAGTTGTATAAGAGGAATCTTCCCGTCTTCTGTCTCCACAGCCAGATTGTCAAAGGCACCTCTGACAACACATTCGCTATTGATAGAACATTACTGACACTGAGTATTGTAGTGCATTGATAGTTTGATGTATTGTCACTTATATCTATCGGTAAAGCAAGTGAAGGTGAGTTCTTATACAGTACAATATGCAATCTTCAGGACTGCTCAAAGCGCATTACACTTTACTCCCTGGTAGACCTGTTCAATCAAACACCATCTTCACTTCTCATTGCAATTAATGCTGAAGAGTTTGTACACATTCTTACAGCTGAGTGAACTGTACAGTGAAGAAACTTGTTTATTTTTTTCCTACAACATGGAACAGATGCCCAAGCAGCCCACTGCCATGAACAATAATATAGGTCTGACACATTTCTGGTTGTGGACTATGTCGCCTAGCTGAACTGAACTACCTGGTTTACTTAGGTTTTATGTTGATCTATATGAACATATAGGTTGTGAGTTGTGTGAAGTATTCCTGTTTCATGTGTTCATGAACATACCTGACGTGTTCCTGAAATTTTGTGAGTGGTGTGTAATACTCCTCTTTCATGTGTTCATGAACATATCTTACGTGTTCCTGATTGGGAGTTGTGTGAAGTACTCCTGCTTCATGTGTTCATGAACATACATGTGTTCCTGATTGTGAGTTGTGTGTAGTACTCCTGCTTCATGTGTTCATGAACATACCTGACGTGTTCCTGATTGTGAGTTGTGTGAAGTACTCCTGCTTCATGTGTTCATGAACATACCTGACGTGTTCCTGATTGTGAGTTGTGTGAAATACTCCTGCTTCATGTGTTCATGAAGATACCTGACGTGTTCCTGATCGTGAGTTGTGTGAAATACTCCTGCTTCATGTGTTCATGAAGATACCTGACGTGTTCCTGATCGTGAGTTGTGTGAAGTACTCCTGCTTCGTGTGTTCATGAACATACCTGACATGTTCCTGATTGTGAGTTGTGTGAAGTACTCCTGCTTCATGTGTTCCAAAGCCATGTCCATTTGACTCTTCATTTTCTCAAAATTTACGATTTCATTCAGCTCTTCAGGTGACAAATTCACTGCAGGTTTTCCATCTTTCTTGCCTGAAATTTAAATATTTTGCAGTAATTACTCCTACAAAATTAGCATGCCTATGATTACTCGGGAAAAAAAATTCCTGGACATACTACCCTGGTAGTTGATTATTTGTTTTCCACATTAGGACAATTAGGTCTATTCACATAAAGTTACACTGTCCAAAGCCTTAAATATCACACGCTGATCTATCATAACATATTTGATTATGATTACTTGATACCTCTAACTAAATAACTGAAATAGTGATTAACTATGGTGCATAACAATATTGCACTACTGCTTAACTATTAATTAGGATTCAAATGCAAAACATCACAAATTTAAACAATAGACTGAGGCTAACTGCACCGATGTAAACAATCAATATTATTATTATATCAATTTGGATCAAAAATGAGTTTTCCTTTGATGTTAATTTGATTGCAAACAGAACACACCTTTATCCCTCCTGCCGTCTCCTTTCTTTGCATAGCCTCGAACCTGGCTGATGGAGATGTTTCCTGCCCCAGCAAACTGTGCCGTACTCCCAGGCGAAACGGACCATGGTCGACCATGAACTACCATGAACTACCATGGTCGACCATGAACTACCATGGTCGACCATGAACTACCATGGTCGACCGTGAACTACCATGGTCATACGACCATGGTCGACCATGTTTCGTTAAATGGCACACCATGGTCACTGACCGTGCTCACTGACCGTGGTCACTGACCGTGGTCACTGACCGTGGTCACTGACCGTGGTCACTGACCGTGGTCACTGACCGTGGTCACTGACCGTGGTCACTGACCGTGGTCACTGACCGTGGTCACTGACCGTGGTCACTGACCGTGGTCACTGACCGTGGTCACTGACCGTGGTCACTGACCGTGGTCACTGACCATGGTCACTGACCATGGTCACTGACCATGGTCACTGACCATGGTCACTGACCATGGTCACTGACCGTGCTCACTGACCATGGTCACTGACCATGGTCATTGACGGTCGACCATGGTAGTTCACGGTCGACCATGGTCATTGACGGTCGACCATGGTAGTTCACGGTCGAACATGGTAGTTCACGGTCGACCATGGTCATTGACGGTCGACCATGGTAGTTCACGGTCGATCATGGTAGTTCACGGTCAACCATGGTCATTGACGGTCGACCATGGTAGTTCACGGTCGACCATGGTCATTGACGGTCGACCATGGTAGTTCACGGTCGACCATGGTCATTGACGGTCGACCATGGTAGTTCACGGTCAACCATGGTCATTGACGGTCGATCATGGTAGTTCACGGTCAACCATGGTCATTGGCGGTCGATCATGGTAGTTCACGGTCAACCATGGTCATTGACGGTCGACCATGGTAGTTCACGGTCGACCATGGTCATTGACGGTCGATCATGGTAGTTCACGGTCGACCATGGTCATTGACGGTCGATCATGGTAGTTCACGGTCAACCATGGTCATTGACGGTCGACCATGGTAGTTCACGGTCGACCATGGTCATTGACGGTCGACCATGGTAGTTCACGGTCGACCATGGTAGTTCACGGTCGACCATGGTCATTGACGGTCGACCATGGTAGTTCACGGTCGACCATGGTCATTGACGGTCGACCATGGTAGTTCACGGTCGACCATGGTAGTTCACGGTCAACCATGGTCACTGACGGTCGACCATGGTCATTGACGGTCGACCATGGTCATTGGTGGTCGACCATGGTCATTGGTGGTCGACTGACAGATTGTATTTTACGTTTTTTTAACTGAACAGGTGTCAACTAATTTAAGTATGTATTATGCAATCATTCATCTCTGTTGTTTCATTATTTCACACACGAACTATATAAGATATTCTAATAAGGTTTTCCATAATATTAATTTTAATACTGTAATTAAGAGTTAATGCAAGACGTTCCACAACCATTATTAACCTGGGTATAAAACATGTTCAGTAAAATATAAAAAATCATTGTTTTACCATATGGTAACAATTAAGCATTCAATAAATGCAAGCATGAACATAGGCACATATTTGAACTGAATACATTAAAAACAATACCGAAATTACTCTCAAATCGATCATCCTCAATATATATTTTGAGTAGACATTTACATAATGCTAACGTATATAATAAGCAAAGTTACTTATTTTGTGGACTTCAATTCCATTGCAGCACTGTCTACAGACCTAAGCCCTACAAGTTGATACTTTTTTATTATGTTAAACAAAAGTAACAATTAATACTGGCAATAATGTAGATAGCATGCAGCAAAATATATGTCTAGCACATGCAAGTTTTTCTATAATTACTTACTAGAAGTAAAGTGACATTACCTACATTAATTTTCTGGAAAGACTGCATGCTGATATGGGCATGTTGAAATAGTATTTTTAAATTCAGGCTAACTGGGCTATATTTAGGACAAAGCTTCCCTTCCCTGGCACTCTCTTGTGCCTTTGATGTTGTCATGATTAATCACCCAGGGTAGTGGCTCTAGTGACTGTAACTAGATACAAGCAAACTCCTACACAGCCTGTCCACTGTGGCTTGGACAAGGCTGAAATGCTAGGTCAGCAGTCAGTGTGCAGGGTAAATAAATGCACACCCAATGTCTGCCATGCAGCTAACTTAATTTATTAGGTGTTTTGTGAAAAAAGCTTCTGAGCATTACTCAAGTAATGGCTACAGGTTAGTATAATTATTGTTGCTAGTATTGTCTTCCTACAGACTCATGGTTAGTTTTGTGTCTTTAGTAACTAGTTGCCTTTTGATCTTTGGCCTTTCCATTCAAAGCATGCATGTTGTCATAAAATTGTTCTAGCACCTTGTAAGGATGTTGGGAAGCCTAATATATGCAGTGTCCTGATTGGCTGAGGTATATTATAGTCCCCAAACTTTAGGATGTTCACAAAAGCATTAGAGAAGCACAACTGTCATGGAGGTGAAGCCACTTTAAAATGTTGCATGCAGTTTTAGATCATCACCACACAGAATTCATACTAGGTATAATACATGAAAAAAAAACATGGTCGTGTGACTTGACCATGGTCGATCATGATCATGGTCGACGCGATCATGGTCGACCGTGGTCGACCATGGTCAACGAAAGTCACACAAGTCTGACCATGGTCGACCACGGTCGACCATGGTAACACGACCATCGTCACCACGGTATTTGACGGTCGACCATGAACTACCATGGTAACCACCAAATACCGTGGTGACCGTGGTCGACCATGGTCATCATTTCGCCTGGGCTGAAGTCAGATTGTGGTAGCAGCAAAGAGCTGTCAGCATTTAGTAATTTGTACTGAATATGTACTAATTCTCAGAGACACATTCCCTTCTCTTCTGAATTAATAATGGCAAAAGTCCTAATTGAAAGTCACTTAAGAGCATAACAGCATGTTAGATACATGCAAATTACACATCCTGGTCCTACGTATACTAACTGCCATCATTATCATGTCTACAATAATTTATTATCAGTAATATATGGTTAATTTGTTTGATAATTAGCACACAGTGTAATGTAGGTCTATCATGTCATGGCAGAAAGTTCTCAGCAGTGTTCTTTATGCTTAATATGCTCTGTACAAACTGGTAAATAATAATAAAGATTTATTGCCATTTTCAACATGCATTACATTTAAATTGAATGTAGTCTGGCGTTGCTTCACATACAGTGCCTATATATACACACAAAAATGAAATATGAAAATAAATATATTATAAATATATATAAATGTCTGTATAATTGTTAACAATCTGCTATATGAAAGAATGCTGCAGCTATCCATTAACCCGCAGTTTGCGAATTGAATTAGTCATATACAATATACATAATGTAGCAATAAATCTCAGAGACACATACTCATGAGGAGGGGAGGAAGATGACCCACAAACTATACTGGGAAAAAACAGGACACAGTGTAATGTAGGCCTATCATGTCATGCTTTGTGTCTGGTAGTTTCAGCTTGAATATAATAGGGCTGTATCTCACGGAGCCTGGGTAACCGAGGCTAATTGCCGTGCGGAGTTTTTCTTGTCGTTAATGAAAGAACATAACTGTACAGGTAAACGTTCCCAGATTGGTACACGGTGATATTTTAGTTGTATTGTATAAATATTGCGATTGCATTTATAATGTAATATCATCCTGTTATGCGTATTGAGTTCGGATCTATTCCCCACCGACCATCCATTGACATAGTATTGCGTGATGCACCAGTTAGCCAGTAGGGGTTTTGCACTATAACGAATCAGAATCTCGCAAGCACTGTTTTATCGCTCCCTTCTGCCCTTTTTTACCCTGGGATAAAAGTCCAATGGCAATGGACTTGTGAATGTCTTATGGTAGGGTACGGCTATGGCATCACTTTGATTTTGTGTCCGCCGTGCCCTCTCAGATCTAAGGAACCTTTGAAGATCTGGGTTTTTTTTTAAATTGCATAACCGTTTCGTAGTATACTGTCATTGATTGTGACATGACTATGGCTATGCAAAAGAAATTAACATTTGATTGACACATTGACAATGACATTGTTATTATATATTATGTTAACTTAATCTTAAAACCTAGTCAAGACTGAAGGTTAGACCTAGGGTCCTTACGGCCTAAAACAGGTACATTTTAAGTTTCCATATTTTATTCCAAAACAATTCTGAAGGTTTTCCTCTAATTTGACATAGACGTATCTGTCAGTCTCAGAGACTGAGTATCTTCATTGTACACAAGACATTTAAGTTGTAGTTATCTACTCTTTTGTAAGGGCATCTAAGGCTCAGTGCCTCCAAAAAGCAAAATGTTAAATTGTTGCCAGTTTTTGCATAAACTCTATAGCTCCTCTCAGGACATGGACCTCCTGTGGATATCTGTGTATTTCACTGGTGGCCAGCAAGGCTTCAACCAAATACCGACACTATATAAATTGCCATTATTATTATCTAGATGTTTGTTTAATTATCTTTACAATAGTATGACTGAAGTGTCTACTGGTTAAGAAACAAATTAATCGTGAGAAGTAATCGTGAATACGATTACTTTGGTAATATACTCGAGTACGATTACTTTGCTTTGTACTCGAGTACGAGTATGATTACTCAAAATGTACTCATGCTATGAGTATAGGGTACGAATACTCCATCTCTGAAAATATCTTAACGTTACTTAACGTTAACATACTCTGAACACGCATGTAGCAACATTGATAAACCCATAGATAAAGGAGCCATGGGCACTAAATTGTCAGCATACATCATTTAATGATTAATTAACAAAGAATCTATTATACATCCAGCATTTACATTTGTTGTGTTTATCTTGATGTTTGTTTAATTATCTTTAAAATAGTGTGACTGAAATGTCTATTGGTTAAGTAAGTGACAAACATAGAAAATTAGTATTCTGGACAACTGTAGAGTTAAAATTCATACACTTTATTGCCTGTTGCATTCACACAATTTGGCTGTGTTTCTGGTCAACTCATACGATAACCATATTAAATGCCAATTATGTTATTTTAGTGAAGAGCCTAAACAGTGACTATGATTCAACAAAACACATTTCATTAATAATTACCAGCTCACTACATAGTCCAAAGGACTTCAGGGCCACTTGACACCACAGAATTTACCTAAAACTTGATATATTTCCCACTTTTTAAACATATTAAGTAAATTGGGTTGTATAAACCAATGTTGTGTATTTCTTGTTTTCAGCTCCATGATGCAGCCATTTTAACAGACTAGAAACAAAACATGACATCACTGCTGAGATCCACTTCCAAGTGTCCTATGCAGCACAAAGAATCACTCTTTAGTGCGAACACTACATCTTCTACACATTGTGGAGTTTCTACATCTTCTACACATTGTGGAGTTTCTATCTTCTACACATTGTGGAGTTTCTACATCTTCTACACATTGTGGAGTTTCTACATCTTCTACACATTGTGGAGTTTCTACATCTTCTACACATTGTGGAGTTTCTACATCTTCTACACATTGTGGAGTTTCTACATCTACACGTTGTGGAGTTTCTGCCGATGTTGAAAGAGATGAATGTGAAGTTGTGCAAAACGACATTTGATAACAATCAACCAACAGCCATGCAAGAGAGCCATGCATGCAGTCGACAAACTCATGTTGATGAGGTTTGTTTCTCCAAATGTTTGCCGACTGTGCAGTGTAAAGAGGAAGAAATCAGCGAAGAAAAAAACGTTCTTAATTTCCAGAACACTGATCAGCTTCCACAGTTGTGTCACAGTGTTAGTGAAGTGGTCAAAGTGAAACAAGAAAAGACAGATTCTGATGAATGTGACAGAGACAGTGAAAAGACGAGACATTGGGTCGTGTGTGAGGGTAGTGTACTGAAAGAGGTCAAAGTTGAACAATCCCAGAGTGCCTCAGAGACATGTGCAGGTGTAGACTGTAGTGAAAATGTTGATCTAAAGCAGCAATGGAACTGTACGGATGACAAACAAATGAACAAAGTACAATCCACTTACCTTAAAGTACATGAAATGGCTCACATAGGTGAGAAACCATACACCTGTGATACCTGTGGAAAGTCATTCAGAAATGCCCAAAACCTCAAAACACATAAAAGGATTCACACAGGTGAGAAACCATACACGTGTGATACCTGTGGAAAGTCATTCAGAAATGCCCGAAACCTCAAAACACATAAAAGGATTCACACAGGTGAGAAACCATATACGTGTGATACCTGTGGAAAGTCATTCACAAAGCTCTTTACCCTTAGGGTACATGAAAGAACTCACTCAGGTGAGAAACCATACACATGTAATACTTGTGGAAAGTCATTCACACAGGCTACTAACCTTAAAAGTCATAAAAGGATTCACACAGGTGAGAAACCATACACTTGTGATACATGTGGAAAGTCATTCACAGAGCCCGGTACCCTTAAGGTACATGAAAAAATTCACACACGTGAGAAACCATACACGTGTGATACCTGTGGAGAGTCATTCATACAGTTTGTTTTACTAAAACGTCATGAAAGAATTCACACAGGTGAGAAACCCTACACCTGTGGTACTTGTGGAAAGTCATTCTCACAATCCGGTAAACTTAACACACATAAAAGGATGCACACAGGTGAGAAACCTTACAGCTGTTGTACTTGTGGAAAGTCATTTGCGTGTTCCGGTAAACTTAAGATACATAAAAGAATACATACAGGTGAGAAACCTTACACCTGTGATACTTGTGGAAAATCATTCGCACAACCTAGTACTCTTAAGGCACATAAAATGACTCATACACATGAGAAACCTCACACCTGTTATACTTGTGGAAAGTCATTCGCACAAACCAGTACTCTGAAGACACATAAAATGACTCATACACATGAGAAACCTCACACCTGTGCTACTTGTGGAAAGTCATTTACCACATCCAGTAACCTTAAAACACATGAAAAGACACATTCAAGTGAGAAACCTCACACCTGTACTACTTGTGGAAAGTCATTTACCACATCCAGTAACCTTAAAACACATGAAAAGACACATTCAAGTGAGAAACTCCACACCTATGATCACTGTAAGTTACATAAAATGACTCATTCAGGTGAGAAACCTCACACCTGTGATACTTGTGGTAAGTCACTCTTACTCTCCAGTAACGTGAAGGCTCATGAAGTAACCCATACTGGTCAGATATATCACATCTGTGATATGTGTGGTGTAAAGTCATTCACATGCTTCAGTGATTTTACGGCACATGAAAGAAATCACAACATGTGACAGTCCGTACACCTGTGTTACCTGCATGTAGTCAGTCACTCGGTCTAGTCATTTTATAGGACTCACGCATTTGATGTTTGGAAAGTCATTCACATGGTACAGTCATGTGAACTAGTTTCATTATGCTGTTGGATAAGTACAAATGTCGTACACTGTGTTACAAAAGGGACATTAAAACAGCTTTTTCATAAATATATATGTAATTATATATATTCTATGACACTTCGTAGACTTGTAGAAATAACGGCCATGTCGAATTAAACTTATATATAATCTACTTTTCTACAAATTGTTTTTGCAAGGTATGATGTCAATAAAAATAGCTGTATTGATTATGTTTGTTTGGTTCGCTTTGTCCCAGGAATACACTTTGCCCCTCAGTTATAGCAAAAAGCCACCCCATGGTTTTCTGTGGAATGCAAGAGTTGGCTGTAATATCGTCACAACATCCATTATTACCGTGTCCCATATTTTCAGTGTGAAGGATTTGTGCAGTTGTTAGTCATTTTCAAATGTTACACTATGCCTTTCAACGATATCCACAGAAATATCTATACAGTAATGTTTTAATTAATATTTCTTACATCATGATATTAAATGTATTAATTATGTAAAATTCAGTTGCCACATTTCAGAGAAAAACTGGTTTTAGACAGGGCAGTGGGAACATCCTGTTATTTACCCAAAAAAATGGTATTTACCGTAAAATATGTGGGAATAAGTCCATAATTTATATTATTACCTCAGGCTAGTTCCAGTAATTACACCTCATCCATTTAAAATGGAGTTAATATTCAGCTAAGGCTAACATGTTGACTAGTTGCTACTTCAGTTGTATCCTGGTATTTGTTTAAAGCATGAGTTCAGCAAGATGTTCAAAAGAAAATTGACCAGTACTGGTACGGAAATATGTCACTACAGTCTAGTATTGTCATGTGCCAATTTGCAATCTGTTTAAGAAACAAAGGAAATGATGAGCTCTGGACATTGGCAGACTCTACTGTACCCGCTCAGCAAACTTTGTTCTTAGCCATGTGAGTCTGTATTTGTCCCTTGGTATAAATGACCAAGGGACAAAAAGACACTAACTGGCTAGAAACCTGCAAATGGCTGTAGTCATTGTCTCTGTGAGTCCCAAATCAGCTTCAGCTTAATATTTGAACTTGTTGTCTGATCGGATTCTCTGCTGGGAAGCTATGTGTCACAGAATCAGTAGACCAGACTAGACAAACACGTTAGCACGGCTGAGGCAGCAGTGACTGGCGAAGTAAATTGCTATAATTTTATAATTCGATTCCACTCATTCGCTTCCACTGTCTGCGGAGATCATCAGTCAACGATGCAGTATTGCAGAGCAACAACTCGATCCTGGCTTGCGAAGATGGTTAGTAGGCCCTTGACACAAATGGTTAGTAGGCCCTATGTGTCTGGTATGGCTCCGGCCTGGCCACGGCAGGCAAGACATATTGGTGTTAAAAGCTGGCTCTCAACATTGGGGACTGTTTATCCATCGTGATTCTTTTAATCACGTCCGAATAACGTCAGTGTCGTTCCGTGTCAATTTCGGCCATAAGAGTACCACTGAGTCTGAGGACAACAAGTGCCCTGACAGTGTCCAGCCTCAGTCATTGCCAGCACAGAAAAGTCGGCTTGGTGTAAACGTTCTGTAAAAGACTGATTAATTCAATGATAGGCCTCATGAGATCAGTCAGTCTAGTCAGAACCCTGCCGAGTGCTGGAAACAAATAGAACTAGAACATGACATGGTTGGGCATTAGTAGCACTGATCAGCAGTTATCTCGTTTTGTCGAGCCACCTGGTGCCTGAGAACCAAGCAGCATCTCTATCCTGGGATACGACCGCCTTGTTGCAGCCCCGTCGCCACATCTTCACATTTCTCTATACTAAATAGTAGTCTGGGTGGAATATAACAGGGCACATTCAAAGACTATTGAACCATTTATACCTGTCTACGATGCACGTATCACGCCTTAATACTGCATTATAACGAAACATGGACAGTCTGCTGTAGGCACGCAAGGAAGCTAAACAGATTCCATATCAATTGCCTGCGCAGCTTGCTTCGCATCACCTAGCAAGACATGATCCCAGACACAGAGAGCCTCAAGCTTGGCCTTCCCCAGTCACTAAAAATGTGGAGGGTAGACTTTGGAATCACAACTGCTTGCCTGATTCATACAGTGATGTGGTGTAGAGGATACAGGGGTTTCCAATCTCACCTTTTGGCAAAGAAATTTGTCATCACTCAAATGGGATAAAATTACCCAAAGTGCTGGTTCCGCCATAGGCGATACATCAATCCACCAGGTTGCAGTCCAAGGGGTGACATGGCAACCAAAAATTAATCATCTATTATGTGCTTGAAGGCTATAGTGGCTAATAATATAATTTTATCAACACAAGGGTGCAAAATTACAGAGCCCGCGTGATGCATGAATATGTACTGGAATAAGATATCAAGGAGCAATTTATCTATATTTTTTAACTGGGTCTGAACTTTATATCTGAGTATATTAATTTAACTACTACACCCATGTAAGGACTTTTAAAAGGCGGTGGTTAATGTCGCTATATGCCCGCAATTTTTTTCTGAACTGAAAAGTTGGGGGGATATTTCCCATCCTGTCCCGCAAGCTGAAAAGTGGGGGAACGCGTCCACCTCGTCCCCCACCGATCGCGATGCCCATGCTCCGGCTACGCCACTGTGTAGAACAGTGAGCGAGACCAGAGAGGTTGTCTGCTGTCGGACTACAAGGAAAAAAGGCTTTTCTTACTTTGACTATTAAGAATTTTATGTGGCAGCATGAAGGGGAGGTTCTGTCATCCCATATCCCATAACTCGAACGGCTGTATCTCTTAGACAGGCACGTGTGATTTGTTTATGTGTCCTTTACCTATGACATTACCCACGATGCACTGCGGCACCGGAACTCCAAACTGGCTAATTCCACTGGAATATTTCCCTGGCATTTGTGAATCCACAGAGAACATAACTTTACAGGTACATGAGCACAGCTTGGTAGACGATGATATTTTAGTTCTATTGTACAAATAATTCGCTTCCATTTATAATGTGATATCATCCAATTATGCGTATTGGGTTCGGATCTCGCATGCACTGTTTTATCGCTCATTCTCATTCTGCCTCTATTTTTCTTGGCCAAAAGTCCAATGTACTTATGGCAGGGTACCGTTGTGGCATCACTTTGTGTGCGCCGTTCCCTCTCGGTAATTTGACATAGACGTGCCTTCATTGTACACACTGATTTGTAGTTAATTACTCATTTGTAAGGGCATCTCAGACTCAACCCGGGTCTCAGACTCAGCCTCAGGGCCTAAAAAAACCCAAATGTTAACTTGTTGCCAGTTTTTGCGTGAACTCATAGCTCCTCTCAGGATATGGACCTTCTGTGTATATATGTGTACTTCACTAGTGGCCAGTAAGGCTTCAGCCAGAGTGAAGCTGGACATTCCCAGTCGTCTATTGTTGATTGGGGGGGGGGGGGGCACTGTGACTAATTGGGTCAAATGGCAGCTGGGGCCAAATGTAATCCAAATGAACAGTGATGATCACAGACATAAAGCCCTTATGTAAATAAATAAAATAAAGTAATCAGTCTTAAATTATAATTCATAGAATGTGGTGACTTTAATCCATAGTTAAATGATTATATTGTGTAATGTTTAATTAATTTCTTTTGAAGTAGGGGCCTACTGCTAATGACTTAGTTACTCGAGTGAATCCTCTTCAAACTGCGATTGCCTTGGGCAGCAGCCTTGAAGATTGACCATGTTTATCTATGTCAAGAAGGGTCACGTGAGCAAGTACTCGCGTAGTTCAATCGAAGTCGGCCAGTGATATAGGGGCTGTATCAATAACCCACTAAACCTTCCCTACATGTTTTATGCTATATTCAATTCAATAAATTTATTCCGGAACATTACATCCATATAAAAAGGTAAACTAAACTATGACTAATAACTACACACATAAAGTATTTTTCACCAATGGCGACACAATGGTGAAGTACACAGAGCATCACTACTCATGATACTCTGTAATATTGCTTTGCTCGATCTAGCTATATTATAGCTAGATCGGGGCATTAAGAGCAGCGCCATCGGTGTGGTCCGGAATGGGTTTTTATTGAACTCCTCTGGTGTGGTAAACATTGTTGTCCACCTTTAGAATTAATCGGATTCTTTGTCCTTGTTGGCATTGCTCTGGTTTTACCTCTCTTAAATAATAACTCTAGACTAGCTTCTACTCTGGTTCTTAACTTAATGCTATATTGTCTATATCATAAAATATCAAAAGGTGGGTTTTTACATGCGGGTCACATTATGCTGACTGGTTATTTGGGTCAGTTGGATGTGCGATGGTTTAGACAACTTCAACAGAGCCGGGGGTTGAATAATGCAGTCATGTATTGCTGATAACATCAATAATAATGACAGAAATACCATTTCGCCAATTTGGCGAAGAGTTTTAATAAATTTTCGCCAAATAGCAAACCGTTTCGCCTATGGCGCAATTGGTGATCGACAGTGCTAGCCTAATATATATGTCAAAAACAATACACAGTTTTTTATTAATATTTTACATGTGGGTAAGCCTCTTGACTCGAGTGAGAGTAGGATTACTCAAAAAGTACGAGAACAGAGTACAAGAACAGAGTACGATTACTCCATCTCTGAAAATCTCATAACATTACTTTTGGCACTATAAGTGTATTGTATTTGATATCATGTTGTATCCCATACTATGAACACACAGATAATAATATTGATAAACCCATAGATGAAGGAGCCATGAGCACTAACTAATCAACATACATCAAATGGTTAATTAACAAAGAACCTATTAAAAAAAATTATACATCGAGCATTTACATTATTTTATTTGTTACCGAGATATCTTTATAACTACTGATTTTCTAAAACGATGTAAGTTGTGTTTATCTTGATGTTTGTTTAATTATTTTTTAAATAGTGTGACTGGAGTGTCTACTGGTTAAGTAAGTGACAAATGTTGAACATTAATATTCTGGACAACTGTAGAGTTAAAATTCATACACTTTATTGCCTGTGGATTCACATGATTTGGCTGTGTTTCTGGTCACCTCGTATGCATAACCAGATTATATGCCAATTAGGTGGTTACAGGCAATGGCTATGATTCACCAAAACACATTTCATTCATAATTACTATCCCCGGTAGCTCACTAAATAGTCCAAGGGACTTCAGGGCCACTTGGCCCATTTTTGACTACTAATAGCCTGTACTTGTGCTAATTGTTTTAACTGTTGTGTGCTCAGAGACTGTCCAGTGTAGGTCCATACGTTACACATTTCTCCTTTCTTTCATGTAAGTGTTAGTGTTCCCTGACGTAAACAACTAGAGAGACCACAGAATTTACCTAAAACTTGATATATTTCCCACTTTTTAAACATATTAAGTAAATTGGGTTGTATAAACCAATGTTGTGTATTTCTTGTTTTCAGCTCCATGATGCAGCCATTTTAACAGACTAGAAACAAAACATGACATCACTGCTGAGATCCACTTCCAAGTGTCCTATGCAGCACAAAGAATCACTCTTTAGTGCGAACACTACATCTTCTACACATGGTGGAGTTTCTACATCTTCTACACATTGTGGAGTTTCTACATCTTCTACACATTGTGGAGTTTCTACATCTTCTACACATTGTGGAGTTTCTACATCTTCTACACATTGTGGAGTTTCTACATCTTCTACACATTGTGGAGTTTCTACATCTTCTACACATTGTGGAGTTTCTACATCTTCTACACATTGTGGAATTTCTACATCTTCTACACATTGTGGAGTTTCTACATCTTCTACACATTGTGGAGATTCTACATCTTCTACACATTGTGGAGTTTCTACATCTACACGTTGTGGAGATTCTACATCTTCTACACGTTGTGGAGTTTCTACATCTTCTACACGTTGTGGAGATTCTACATCTTCTACACTTTGTGGAGTTTCTACATCTTCTACACATTGTGGAGTTTCTACATCTTCTACACTTTGTGGAGTTTCTACATCTTCTACACATTGTGGAGTTTCTACATCTACACGTTGTGGAGTTTCTGCCGATGTTGAAAGAGATGAATGTGAAGTTGTGCAAAACGACATTTGATAACAATCAACCAACAGCCATGCAAGAGAGCCATGCATGCAGTCGACAAACTCATGTTGATGAGGTTTGTTTCTCCAAATGTTTGCCGACTGTGCAGTGTAAAGAGGAAGAAATCAGCGAAGAAAAAAACGTTCTTAATTTCCAGAACACTGATCAGCTTCCACAGTTGTGTCACAGTGTTAGTGAAGTGGTCAAAGTGAAACAAGAAAAGACAGATCCTGATGAATGTGACAGAGACAGTGAAAAGACGAGACATTGGGTCGTGTGTGAGGGTAGTGTACTGAAAGAGGTCAAAGTTGAACAATCCCAGAGTGCCTCAGAGACATGTGCAGGTGTAGACTGTAGTGAAAATGTTGATCTAAAGCAGCAATGGAACAGTACGGATGACAAACAAATGAACAAAACACAATCCACTTACCTTAAAGTACATGAAATGGCTCACATAGGGGAGAATCCATACACCTGTGATACCTGTGGAAAGTCATTCAAAAATGCCCAAAACCTCAAAACACATAAAATGATTCACACAGGTGAGAAACCATACACCTGTGATACCTGTGGAAAGTCATTCGCAAAGCTTTTTACCCTTACGGTACATGAAAGATCTCACACAGGTGAGAAACCATACACATGTGATACTTGTGGAAAGTCATTCACGCAGGCTACTAACCTTAAATGTCACGAATGGATTCACACAGGTGAGAAACCATACACGTGTGATACCTGTGGAAAGTCATTCAGAAATGCCCGAAACCTCAAAACACATAAAAAGATTCACACAGGTGAGAAACCATACACCTGTGATACCTGTGGAAAGTCATTTGCAAAGCTTTTTACCCTTACGGTACATGAAAGAACTCACACACATGAGAAACCATACACATGTGATACCTGTGGAAAGTCATTCATACAGTTTTTTTCCCTAAAAAGTCATGAAAGAATTCACACAGGTGAGAAACCCTACACCTGTGGTACTTGTGGAAAGTCATTCTCACAATCCAGTAAACTTAACACACATAAAAGGATGCACACAGGTGAGAAACCTTACAGCTGTTGTACTTGTGGAAAGTCATTTGCACGTTCCGGTCAACTTAATATACATAAAAGAATACATACAGGTGAGAAACCTTACACGTGTTATACTTGTGGAAAGTCATTCGCACAACCCAGTACTCTTAAGGCACATAAAATGACTCATACACACGAGAAACCTCACACCTGTTATACTTGTGGAAAGTCATTCGCACAAACCAGTACTCTGAAGACACATAAAATGACTCATACACATGAGAAACCTCACACCTGTGCTACTTGTGGAAAATCATTCACCACCTCCAGTAACCTTAAAACACATGAAATGACACACTCAGGTGAGAAACCTCACACCTGTGATACTTGTGGAAAGCCACTCGTACTCTCCAGTAACTTGAAGGCTCATGAAGTATCCCATACTGGTGAGATATATCACATCTGTGATATGCGTGTAAAGTCATTCACATCTTTCAGTGATTTTACAGCACATGAAAGAACTAACGTGTGACAATCTGTACACCTGTGTTACCTGTGTTTAGTCAGTCACTCAGTCTAGTCATTTTATAGGAGTACAAACATTGTACACTGTGTTAAAAAAGGGGCATTAAAACCGCTTTTTCGTAATTATATTTTTATTGTTTAGGTTCTATGACATTGTGTAGACTTGTATACGTAACAATCATGTTGGATTAAACTACTTAAATATGTGTAATTAATTTTTTGCAGCCCCGTTGCCACAACTTCACATTTCTGTATACTAAATAACAATCTGGGCGGCGTGCGATGACATGTTAAGATCACCTGGTAGGGACGAAATGAAAGTATTTTCAGCGTCAAAATTCTCACTAAATTAGATAGGTAAATAGAAAGCTGATTTCTATTTATTAGAAGGATTCTGCCGCTAATGACCTCCTGTCACAGTTTCATGTCTTGGCCGCCACGTTGCAAAACGTGGCTACGTGATAAAACATGGAACAATGTGGCTAAAATGTGATAAAACATCACAAAACATGAACTACCCCGGGGGTGGACATTTTTATTTAATAAAATTCCTTGGTGTTTTAACCCACATTGTACCAGCGTTCAACGTGGCTATAACGTAGAAAAAATGTGACACAACACGTGTACTATGTTGTGCTATGTTTCATCTAAGTTGTGGTACGTTATGAAGGTGACATCGTTGCTAGCCCATGGCGACAACATGGCAACTTGCTGAAACAGGGCACCATAGTGCGGCGAAAACATGGCACTATGACTGGGGCATTAATGCTTCGTTGCATTACATGGAACACACTGAAACGACGTAATGCAATTTTGAAATGTTTAAGGACCCAAGACTGCCTTTTTTCCAAAAGTGACATATAGCCCTGCTTATTCAAGGCGGTGGGGATGTGACCTTGGGGGTCGCATTTTTCAAATTTCAGATGGTGATTGCCTTTTTCTGGGTTACTCAGCTCATTTTAGTATACCGTGTACATTGTTGCTGGGTTTTGAGAAAACAAATTATACGTCTAAATTATATTTATGCTAGTGTCTTACATGATATATTATTTCATTCAATTTTTAAGAAATATACTTAGCATGTTTTATGTACTATGTTCAATCTCTGATTGCCCAGAGTGAAATAAACTATTATTATTACACTGTCTGTTGTTTTCAAAATGTTTATTACTACAGCAAATAACAACAAATATTAACCAGACATAAACAACAATAAACTACAAAAATACCATCACATTACAGCACACAGACACACTTCGTTTCATTTCTTAGAAAGAACATCAGCGGTTTCTAAATTGTAAAATATAGTACGTACCGGTAATAATGAAACAAAATATAATACATGAATATTTCTGTAGCACCCGTCCACAGTGTAAGCTGTCCACGTTCACCTACTTACCACGTCTGAATGTGAATACTAAGTATACCCACAAACTTAAACAAAATAACTGGCAATACATCATGAAAAAATTGAAAATCAGCATCACAAAAACACAAATGGAGGACACGACAAAGAGCAAATACAACAAACTCTGTTACCTTATAAAGGAATGACACTGGTAACCACAACATACAGACTGATTATCAACATTACACTGACGGGATGCCCAAAACACCAATGAATGTTTGTTGCACCTGTTTTTTGTTCCACAGAAAAATCTCAATCGCAAAATCACACACAATTCAGTCAGTAAACACTAAAGGATGACTTTGAGAAACCTACAAGCAGCATAACTCAAAATATAAAACATACAACACATTTCTGCCATGGTACGGTACTGTCTTGTAGCTGTATTGCCATACGTTTCTGTGGTTTCGAGGCTTTTGCAGAAATGCCATTAAATAACCAGAAAAAGCAGACCCATATCATTGCCAACTACCATATCTATTAAAAGATCAGAGTACTATTGAAGAAATGAAACAATAGTATATTTTGATATATCTAGTGTTTATAGACCTACATTATTATTGATCACTTGGACTTTAAGGACATCACAATCGACTAATAATATTTCCACTGCACAGAATATTTTAAATGCATCAAATTAACTGCAACTAACTTGGAATGTTATAAATTTATATATAACACATAACATGGTAAATTACAAATATTTGCATCAATATTATATATATATATCACATTATGTATATATATAATTCTATATATATATATATATAATTGTATAATTATATATATGTATATATATATATAGTTATATACATTATGTTATATTACAATTCAAAACAAATACTGAACACTGTTTTTATTACGTGTGTAACTTTTAACAGCAGTAAATAATAATTGTAATAACTTATTGTAGTTAAATGTGAAACCATCTTAGCTGCATTGAATATTGAATATTTTCTCCAATTGGTAAGTAAGAGTTATTGATTAGATATGATCCATTATCAGTCTAATAGCATCGGGATCATGATGTTTACTTTGTAGCGCAGCTGTGCAGGACACTGTGATGAATGTGACAAGTTCTTTTCAGTCAAAGTGATCGTGATGATCCCTTCTTAGTTGAAGAGATCTTGACAGATCACTGTTGTACAGATTATGACAGATATCAGTCAGAGATTACGATAGTTCCTTCTGAACCAAAGGTAGATCTGTCTTGTCAACGATATGGTGGTGTCCTTCCTTCTGGGTCAAAGACGTTGTGATGGTCTCTCCTCTCTCAGTCAAACAGGTCATGATGGTCCATTGCATCTATCCTGGCATTATGCAGAGCAACCTCCTCATTGACCTTGTCCAAATACTGGTGCAGAAACCTCTCCAGATCTATGGGACGAGAAACAAACAACATTGGAGAAATTAAAATATCTGATATTATGTGGTTTTATGTACATAATGTCCTTATTGTTTTATTATTATTGTTGTTTTAGTTTATATGTGTATTGTAATCCGTCTGGTTTCTAGGTGTCTAGAACCTAATGGAGTTGAATTAAATACACTATAATTTGTTAAAATGTTAGTCATGTATATGGTGCCACATACATGTTGAAGACTACTTTTGTTTAATTATTTCCTAAATTAAATTGATGGAAGTTATGGACATGTGATCAAGTCTGCCTGACATCTGACGAGAACCTTTAAATCATGCATAAATGTTTATGTGTTCATTTCTTTGCAATGGATTGTAGATTCTTCCCTGAAGAAGTAGTGCCTGCAACGGAAACATAATAATCATGGTGCAGAGGAAATCACTACCCCTCAGGCAGAAATGCTAATTCAATCACAGTTACATGCATCATGACGTCTATTCTGGTCTGTTCTTTCACAAGTATTATTTTGTCTACAATAATTCTTCTTCTTAAGTGTGACAAAAATATTTCTCCTTACCAGGATGGGTCGCTGACTTCTCGCCATCAAAATTCACGAACTGGTGACCGTTATAGAACCAGCCATCAGGCAGTGGGTCAAGGTGATGCTCTTTCTACAAACACACCCATCAAAAATATATTTTAATAAAACAAACCATCAACCAGTGGATAGCTGAAATAACTTATTTTATGAAGTCGTATAACTTTTCATAGTAGATTAAAGTGACAACACTTGAAGGTTGCATGTATGTGAACAGCTTATTATTTAAAATGTCATAATCTCAAGTTAATCTACAGCAATAGTCATATGACTGTGTGAATGTAATTGTTTGTGACTTACATGAATGCGGTTGATCTCTGTCTTGGTCATGCTCTTTCTAGTTCGCTCTACCTTCCTCTCGGGCAACTGTTGGGTGAAAACACAGCTTAGTACACACAGAGTCACCACAGGATCAATTGTACATAGTACAGGTGTAATGACACATCAAACTCTTGATGCTTTGCTACAACTTGAACCTCTGATAGTTACATGTACTGCCCGTAGTGCTGAAGTAGTGATACCAATGCTAGTTATTAAACAGATCAGCTCAAGTACGTTTGCCATAACAAAACAATTAAGTAATTTTATTTATTTTAATTTCTGACCAACAGAGCTAGTCAATCAGAGATTTGCCATTTTTGGAATCAGCTGGCCTCAAGACCACACAAGGGCGCCACCCACCATTACTTTATGATCTGACTACATTTTCCAGGTATGAGTTGATCACACCTGTCACATCACCATAATCACAGATGTGTAGTATAGAACAATCCAATAAGTGGCACTACCATAATTATAGCATCCCAGCATATGTAAATGTATGCATGACATCTTGACACAGAGTAAGACAACAACTGTCACATGCACTGTCACATGACACAGACATACAACTGTCACCTGCACTGTCACATGACACACACATACAACTGTCAACTGCTCTGTCACATGACCAACACACACAACTGTCACCTGCACTGTCACATGACCAACACACGCAACTGTCACCTGCACTGTCACATGACCTACACATACAACTGTCACATGCACTGTCACATGACCCACATATATAATTGTCACATGCACTGTCACATGACACACATATACAATTGTCACATGCACTGTCAGATGACCCACACACACAACTGTCACATGCACCATGCACTGTCACATGACCCACATATACAATTGTCACATGCACTGTCACATGACCAACACATACAACTGTCATATGCACCATGCACTGTCACATGACCCACATATACAACTGTAACCTGCACTGTCACATGACCCACACATAACAGTCACATGCACTGTCACATGACCTACACATACACTGTCACCACCTGCACTATGCACTGTCACATAACCCACACATAACTGTCACCTGCACTGTCACATGACCTACACATACACTGTCACCTGCACTGTCACATAACCTACACATACACTGTCACCACCTGCACTGTGCACTGTCACATGACCCACACATAACTGTCACCTGCACTGTCACATGACCCACACATAACTGTCACCTGCACTGTCACATGACCCACACATAACTGTCACCTGCACTGTCACATGACCCACACATAACTGTCACCTGCACTGTCACATGACCCACACATAACTGTCACCTGACTGTCACATGACCCACACATAACTGTCACCTGCACTGTCACATGACCCACACATAACTGTCACCTGCACTTGTCACATGACCCACACATAACTGTCACCTGCACTGTCACATGACCCACACATAACTGTCACCTGCATTGTCACATGACCCACACATAACTGTCACCTGCACTTGTCACATGACCCACACATAACTGTCACCTGCACTGTCACATGACCCACACATAACTGTCACCTGCACTGTCACATGACCCACACATAACTGTCACCTGCACTGTCACATGACCCACACATAACTGTCACCTGCATTGTCACATGACCCACACATAACTGTCACCTGCACTGTCACATGACCCACACATAACTGTCACCTGCACTGTGCACTGTCGCAGCCAGTTCTTGAGGTGTTCCTCTTGCAGTCTGCAGCCTGTGAAGACAGCGCAACAGCTGTCTGTTCGTCCATCTGGGGGCGTCAGCTGCCGCTTGGCCAGGGTGACACTTGTGTGCCACTCAGAACCACATGGGTCACTTCGTGCAGGTGGACGCTGTCATCTGTAGGGACAGATCAGTGTATGTCTGGGTTAAGGCTACATAACCAGGCCTGATGTATCTGAGTGTGAAATAAATAAGGTTTGATACATTATGACTCTACAACAGTTAGACGTGATCTGTAATCTGTGTGAGTGTGAAATAAATAAGGTTTGATACATTATGACTCTACAACAGTTAGACGTGATCTGTAATCTGTGTGAGTGTGAAATAAATAAGGTTTGATACATTATGACTCTACAACAGTTAGACGTGATCTGTAATCTGTGCGAGTGTGAAATGAATAAGGGTAGATACATTATGAGTACAACAGTTAGACATGATCTGTAATCTGTGTGAGTGTGAAATGAATAAGGTTTGATACATTATGAGTCTACAACAGTTAGACATGATCTGTAATCTGTGTGAGTGTGAAATGAATAAGGTTTGATACATTATGAGTCTACAACAGTTAGACATGATCTGTAATCTGTGCGAGTGTGAAATGAATAAGGGTAGATACATTATGAGTACAACAGTTAGACATGATCTGTAATCTGTGCGAGTGTGAAATGAATAAGGGTAGATACATTATGAGTACAACAGTTAGACATGATCTGTAATCTGTGCGAGTGTGAAATGAATAAGGGTAGATACATTATGAGTACAACAGTTAGACATGATCTGTAATCTGTGCGAGTGTGAAATGAATAAGGTTTGATACATTATGAGTCTACAACAGTTAGACATGATCTGTAATCTGTGCGAGTGTGAAATGAATAAGGGTAGATACATTATGAGTACAACAGTTAGACATGATCTGTAATCTGTGCGAGTGTGAAATGAATAAGGTTTGATACATTATGAGTCTACAACAGTTAGACATGATCTGTAATCTGTGCGAGTGTGAAATGAATAAGGGTAGATACATTATGAGTACAACAGTTAGACATGATCTGTAATCTGTGCGAGTGTGAAATGAATAAGGTTTGATACATTACGAGTCTACAATAGTTAGACATGATCTGTAATCTGTGCGAGTGTGTAACGAATAAGGTTTGATACGTTACAGTATTTCCGTGAGTAAAATTATGTGTGAGGTGGTAGGATGGGCTGAGTGAGCACCGAAGGTGTGATGTGACACTGGGGATCTGGGTGCATGGCCACCCAGAACAATTTAAAAATTACCTTCAGAATGGTGGATTCTGAAGGGTGTTTTAATTTATTCTCTGGGAAATAGAGAGGAAACAAATGTATAGCTACAAGGTAACAACATGTAAACATGTTTGTAGTAATAAATAGCTACAAAGTGGCACTTTTGGCATATTTCGAGTGAGGTGGCTTAGAAAAACTGAGGTGGTTCACCTGGTTTATCAAATAGCCGGGGAAACACTGCATTATGAGTCTAATGCAGTCAGACATGGTCCATAATCTGTGTGTGAAATAAATAAGGTTTGATGACATCATCGATATCTCTTTTGAAATGAATAAGATGTGAAGATGTCATGAACCAGTATACAAACACAAGTGAACTTTGTCAACAAGAAGACAGGCAATTACCTTCATTTTCTCCACTCAACTTGACAGTGGCTCTCAGGTGGTAGACGTTGCCAGTGTATGGGAACTTACGATGCATCTGTTTCAAGTCTGCACAACAGAGAACGACGAGCAATGACAACAGGATGTTTGTCGTTTCCCTCAAGAAACTTGTCCTTTATTTCTGTATACAGTGTATAATTATGACTGTCATCAGCGATATGTATTCTGTTTGTGTATGTTGATGGATGGTAAGGGGGGTGGTGCCAGGAGATTGGTGACATGCCTGTAGTGTGGCCACACGATATCAATGACGAAGGCTGAGTCTGACTGATGCAGTTGACATAATATAAAACAGAAACAAGTTTCTTGAGGTGATAACAAATACTTGAACTAAGCAAAGAATCTAGAATATTGCTACATGTGAGTGAGCAGACAGCTTGTAGTTACATGTGAGTAAGCAGACAGCTTGTGAGTGAGCAGACAGCTTGTGGTTACACGTGAGTGAGCAGACAGCTTGTAGTTACACGTGAGTGAGCAGACAGCTTGTAGTTACACGTGAGTAGCAGACAGCTTGTGGTTACACGTGAGTGAGCAGACAGCTTGTAGTTACACGTGAGTGTAGCAGACAGCTTGTAGTTACACGTGAGTGAGCAGACAGCTTGTAGTTACACGTGAGTAAGCAGACAGCTTGTGAGTGAGCAGACAGCTTGTAGTTACATGTGAGTAAGCAGACAGCTTGTAGTTACACGTGAGTGAGCAGACAGCTTGTAGTTACACGTGAGTGAGCAGACAGCTTGTAGTTACACGTGAGTGAGCAGACAGCTTGTAGTTACACGTGAGTAGCAGACAGCTTGTGTTACACGTGAGTAGCAGACAGCTTGTGGTTACACGTGAGTGAGCAGACAGCTTGTAGTTACACGTGAGTGAGCAGACAGCTTGTAGTTACACGTGAGTGAGCAGACAGCTTGTAGGTTACACGTGAGTGAGCAGACAGCTTGTAGTTACACGTGAGTGAGCAGACAGCTTGTAGTTACATGTGAGTGAGCAGACAGCTTGTAGTTACACGTGAGTAAGCAGACAGCTTGTGGTTACACGTGAGTGAGCAGACAGCTTGTAGTTACACGTGAGTGAGCAGACAGCTTGTGGTTACATGTGAGTTAGCAGACAGCTTGTGGTTACATGTGAGTGAGCAGACAGCTTGTGGTTACATGTGAGTGAGCAGACAGCTTGTGGTTACACGTGAGTGAGCAGACAGCTTGTGGTTACATGGGAGTGAGCAGACAGCTTGTGGTTACACGTGAGTAGCAGACAGCTTGTGGTTACATGGGAGTGAGCAGACAGCTTGTGGTTACATGTGAGTGAGCAGACAGCTTGTGGTTACACGTGAGTTAGCAGACAGCTTGTGGTTACATGTGAGTGAGCAGACAGCTTGTGGTTACATGTGAGTGAGCAGACAGCTTGTGGTTACACGTGAGTGAGCAGACAGCTTGTGGTTACACGTGAGTAAGCAGACAGCTTGTGAGTGAGCAGACAGCTTGTGGTTACACGTGAGTTAGCAGACAGCTTGTGGTTACACGTGAGTGAGCAGACAGCTTGTGGTTACACGTGAGTTAGCAGACAGCTTGTGGTTACATGTGAGTTAGCAGACAGCTTGTGGTTACATGGGAGTGAGCAGACAGCTTGTGGTTACACGTGAGTGAGCAGACAGCTTGTGGTTACATGTGAGTGAGCAGACAGCTTGTGGTTACACGTGAGTGAGCACACAGCTTGTGGTTAAACGTGAGTGAGCAGACAGCTTGTGGTTACACGTGAGTAAGCAGACAGCTTGTGGTTACACGTGAGTGAGCAGACAGCTTGTGGTTACACGTGAGTGAGCAGACAGCTTGTGGTTACGTGTGAATGAGCAGACAGCTTGTGGTTACATGTGAGTGAGCAGACAGCTTGTGGTTACACGTGAGTTAGCAGACAGCTTGTGGTTACATGGGAGTGAGCAGACAGCTTGTGGATACACGTGAGTGAGCAGACAGCTTGTGGTTACACGTGAGTGAGCAGACAGCTTGTGGTTACACGTGAGTGAGCAGACAACTTGTAGTTACACATGAGTGAGCAGACAGCTTGTGGTTACATGTGAGTGAGCAGACAGCTTGTGGTTACACGTGAGTGAGCAGACAGCTTGTGGTTACACGTGAGTGAGCAGACAGCTTGTGGTTACACATGAGTGAGCAGACAGCTTGTGGTTACACGTGAGTTAGCAGACAGCTTGTGGTTACACGTGAGTTAGCAGACAGCTTGTGGTTACACGTGGGTGAGCAGACAGCTTGAGGTTACACGTGAGTGAGCAGATAACTTGTAGTTACACGTGAGTGAGCAGACAGCTTGTGGTTACATGTGAGTGAGCAGACAGCTTGTGGTTACACGTGAGTGAGCAGACAGCTTGTGGTTACACGTGAGTGAGCAGACAGCTTGTGGTTACACGTGAGTGAGCAGACAGCTTGTGGTTACACGTGAGTGAGCAGACAGCTTGTGGTTACACGTGAGTGAGCTGACAGCTTGTGGTTACACGTGAGTGAGCTGACAGCTTGTGGTTACACGTGAGTGAGCAGACAGCTTGTGGTTACATGTGAGTGAGCAGACAGCTTGTGGTTACACGTGAGTGAGCATACAGCTTGTGGTTACACGTGAGTTAGCAGACAGCTTGTGGTTACACGTGAGTGAGCAGACAGCTTGTGGTTACACTGAGTAGCAGACAGCTTGTGGTTACACGTGAGTTAGCAGACAGCTTGTGGTTACACGTGGAGTGAGCAGACAGCTTGAAGGTTACACGTGAGTGAGCAGATAACTTGTAGTTACACGTGAGTGAGCAGACAGCTTGTGGTTACACGTGAGTGAGCAGACAGCTTGTGGTTACACGTGAGTGAGCAGACAGCTTGTGGTTACACGTGAGTGAGCAGACAGCTTGTGGTTACAGTGAGTGAGCACAGCTTGTGGTTACACGTGAGTGAGCTACAGCTTGTGGTTACACGTGAGTGAGCAGACAGCTTGTGGTTACACGTGAGTGAGCAGACAGCTTGTGGTTACACGTGAGTGAGCAGACAGCTTGTGGTTACACGTGAGTGAGCAGACAGCTTGTGGTTACACGTGAGTGAGCAGACAGCTTGTGGTTACACGTGAGTGAGCAGACAGCTTGTGGTTACACGTGAGTGAGCAGACAGCTTGTGGTTACACGTGAGTGAGCAGACAGCTTGTGGTTACACGTGAGTGAGCTGACAGCTTGTGGTTACACGTGAGTGAGCTGACAGCTTGTGGTTACACGTGAGTGAGCAGACAGCTTGTGGTTACACGTGAGTGAGCTGACAGCTTGTGGTTACACGTGAGTGAGCAGACAGCTTGTGGTTACACGTGAGTGAGCAGACAGCTTGTGGTTACACGTGAGTGAGCAGACAGCTTGTGGTTACACGTGAGTGAGCAGACAGCTTGTAGATGTGACAGTCAAAATAAGTTGATGCCTGAATACACTGTTCAACAGTCAGACAGATGACGTGAAACTGTGCCTGTTATTTCACTGTTTTGTTAATGATTAATTTATTAACTAAAAGTACAGAACAATCAACTGACATATTATCTAGATATATCGTTATAGATGGCCTGTCAATCATTTTGTAAGAGCAATTTTTTCATTACATCAAACTGCTGTAAACTGTAATATATAAATGAGAAAAACACTACTTTTTGCAGTAGATGAGAGTTGAAGACAGGGGAAGTGAGCACGGTAAGGCAGTAGTTGAAGCTGCCTTGGTACCACAAAGTTCAGTGACATGAACCAGGCATGGTATATTTGGTGTAAAACCCTCAACAACAAAGCTTATGTATCCCTTGTCACATGTCGGTGCCGTCTCACATGACGACACAAAAGAAACACTGCAGACAACAGACAGCTGTCAGCTAATAGAACAATCTCGAGGCGTTAAAACAAGGAAAGGCTGAAGAGCAATCGCCCCCCCCCCCCACTGTGGCAGACAATTTTAGTGAGAACACATTTGAGACAAAGTAACCGAGGGGAAGACTCACTGATAAGTCTGTTGAGGAAACGCTTTCTGTCAAGTGGTCGTGAAAATGACAGAATCACCTCATCCATGGGAGGGACCAGGGCACTGCTGGGGTATTTACCCTGCCACCTAAACACAAGACATGTAAACGCATTAGGTAGATATCATGTCCAACACGTGCCCTGCCATCTATACCTAAGACACATTACGTAGACGTCATATCCAACGCTTGCCCTGCCACCTAAATACAAGACACATTAAGTAGACGTCAAATCCAATACTTACCCTACCACCTAAACACATGACACATTACGTAGACGTCATATCCAACGCTTGCCCTACATCTAAATACAAGACACATTAGGTAAACGTCATATCCAATATTTACCCTACCACCTAAATACAAGATACATTAGGCAGATGTCATATCCAATATTTACCCTACCACCTAAACACAAAACACTTTACTAAACACAAAACTCATTAGGCAGACGTCATATCCAATGCTTGTCACATCACCTACACATAAGACACTAGGTAGACCAATACTTGCCCTGTCACCTATACCTAAGACACATGACATAGACGTCACATCTAATACTTGCCCTGCCACCTATACCTAAGACACATGACGTAGACGTCACGTCTAATACTTGCCCTGCCATCTATACCTAAGACACATTACGTAGACGTCACATCTAATACTTGCCCTGCCACCTATACCTAAGACACATGACATAGACGTCACATCTAATACTTGCCCTGCCACCTATACCTAAGACACATGACATAGACATCACATCTAATACTTGCCCTGCCACCTATACCTAAGACACAATACGTAGACGTCACATATAATACTTGCTCTGCCACCTATACCTAAGACACAATACGTAGACGTCACATATAATACTTGCTCTGCCACCTATACCTAAGACACATTACGTAGACGTCACATCTAATACTTGCTCTGCCACCTATACCTAAGACACATTACGTAGACGTCACATCTAATACTTGCTCTGCCACCTATACCTAAGACACAATACGTAGACGTCACATATAATACTTGCTCTGCCACCTATACCTAAGACACAATACGTAGACGTCATGTCTAATACTTGCCCTGTTACCTATACATAAGATATAATTACGTTGACATCACATCTAATACTTGCCCTGCCACCTATACCTAAGACACAATACGTAGACGTCATGTCTAATACTTGCCCTGTTACCTATACATAAGATATAATTACGTTGACATCACATCTAATACTTGCCCTGCCACCTATACCTAAGACACAATACGTAGACGTCATGTCTAATACTTGCCCTGTTACCTATACATAAGATATAATTACGTTGACATCACATCTAATACTTGCCCTGCCACCTATACCTAAGACACATGACATAGACATCACATCTAATACTTGCCCTGCCACCTATACCTAAGACACAATACGTAGACGTCACATATAATACTTGCTCTGCCACCTATACCTAAGACACAATACGTAGACGTCACATATAATACTTGCTCTGCCACCTATACCTAAGACACATTACGTAGACGTCACATCTAATACTTGCTCTGCCACCTATACCTAAGACACATTACGTAGACGTCACATCTAATACTTGCTCTGCCACCTATACCTAAGACACAATACGTAGACGTCACATATAATACTTGCTCTGCCACCTATACCTAAGACACATTACGTAGACGTCATGTCTAATACTTGCCCTGTTACCTATACATAAGATATAATTACGTTGACATCACATCTAATACTTGCCCTACAACATAAGACATATTACGTTGACGTCACATCCAACATTTGCCCTGTCACCTATACTGAAGACATATTACGTTGACATCACATCTAATACTTGCCCTGTCACATATACCTAAGGCATATTACATTGACATCATATCCAATACTTGCCCTAAGCACATGAAACACACCATATTTACACACTAACGTTTCTACATGCATGTGTTTTGCACAAATTAATATCTACCTGTAATAAAACTAGCACGTGCATGTGTGTTATTGCGGGGTATATTGACATTGTTCACCTAGACACCTTAAATCTCAGACGACTCTCGGGGAATAAACCACAAAATAGTGCAATAAAATTTAAGACTAATATTTCAAATTTCCTGTTTGCTAATGATCTTCCTGGTCTTAGGGTTTGTACGTACATAAGTTAATTATTCGTCACTTCATTGTTTGTCACACCAGGTAAGAAACATTGATCAGTTGAGGAACTCACAACAAAAATCTGTTTCAAATCTACATCCTGACAAACATAAACACTGACTGTGGCGCTATCTGGAGGAAGGTGTGTTTGCTAGGTTTAGAAACACAAATAACCTACCAGCCGGGACAGGAGAGATGTCGGGCACGGACCAGTTGGGCGTCACCGAATGCCGTCTCTGACAGAATCATGTCTATGTCTGTGCTTCTACAACCATCAGAAACTCTTGGTCTTACCTTGTATGTGACAAATAAATTGAAGAGTGTACTTTTTTGATTGCACAAGTCATAAAGCTTAAATATTTTGGATTGCAAAAGTCACAACCCTTAAAATTATGATCATGACCTTTAAAACGATTTATTGAAATATCTTCTGTAGATTTGGATTTATTGCAAAAGGTTTAAGCAAACTTCCACTTCTTGTCATGAAGACGTCTCATACTACACAACACTACACATGACAAACCTTTTCATTCCAATATGACTTCAAAGAGGAACATTCAGTCATATTGCAATCACTGTCCAAATGATATCAGTTAAGTAATTCCGATTCTGTCCATAAGAAGGTTCTCATTTACATTTGGGGCATTGCTGTGAGAAACACGTGACCCTGTTTCAAACTGGCTACAAGTTGATTCTAACTTGTCTTTTTTACTGAAAATCTAGTTGTCTAACCAGTCCCAGCATGATGTTTTGAAATGGCCTTGTTTGATATTCTTGTCAGTAATGTGACTACAGTAGCAATTGTGGCAAAAACAACACAAAATTAGGTTTCAAATCCTGATTGAAGCTTTAAACAAACCACAACATAAACATTGCCTTGTTTATTTATTACAGTTGGTTCTGTCTTGTTCGCATAATTACATATTTGATAATAGTTACAACTGGCCAAATTACTTAGGTGCACGTTGCACACAAATATAATTTATTTAACTTACACACAAGACTCTTTGTGTGCGTGCTTTATGATGATAAACAACATGTTTGTTGAATAGGAAAAGCAAGTTATGAAGTACGCACCGATTGACTTCGCCTTTTTCCGCTACGAGAAACGCCACATTGCAATTAACAGCCCGCAGAAGTTCCTGCACTGGTTCCTTTTCCTGAAATCACCACAGACACTCAACCACTACATGAGCTTACCAAACTAGTAAAACCTGAAAATTGGCAGAAATACAATCTTTAATGGTAAACAGAAATACTTGGGTGACTACCAGAGTTAGCTTGACAGATGCAGTAGTACTTGTGACGGCTTTGTTTCTAAAGCATGGTTTCTAACATAACACCAGTGACACTAGAGTCGAAGGCCTGCTGATTTATGTTGCTAACTATCATGTCACTGTTGTTAGTTCAGTGTACCACCCACGGCAGTGTTCAATAGTTTTTATAATTTATTATCAATACAACTGTATAATCCATCAACAATCATAGTACATGTGTAATATGTATCATTTAAACTCTAATAGAGAGACACAGATGTAATTAGCATACATGGAAAAGATCACATAATGTCAAATAAACAACACCATCCAGTAATAAACCATATTAATTGATACTCAAAAATCTAACAAAACTTATATAATATATGTACACGTCTACAACTTCACGGCAATACTACATTACAGTTCATAGAATACAGTAATTTATACACAACAACAACAGAATATATTATAGACGCATTACAATGCAAGGCAAACTTAAGAAGGACACAAAACATGGCAAGAACAAGAGAGTAAAGGCAGGTTGTAGGTATGTCTTAGGTCGGTGTACCCCCACAACCCCTGTCTGGGCTAACCTGTGAGTTGTGCAGTGCACAGTGCTAAGAATGTGTGAAATTTAATTTAGAAAAATTAATAACAGAATAAAATAGATAGTTGTATAAAAAAAGTGTAATCATATGTGCAGATTAAAGATCTTGGGATGGAGATACAAACAGCTGTGAATGGACGAACTCACAGAAGGCCAGTTATGATGGGGAGAAAGAGTGAAGGAGACAGAACAGACAACCGAGTGATGACAACAAACAGGAAGTGAATTTAAGTTGAATAAAACACTTTCAGTTGTGTAACAACAATTCTATAGTCACTGCGTGATACCTGAGACGTCTCACAGCCGGTCAGTAGGATGTTGTTGACCCAGCCTTGACCACACTGGTCAAGCAGGTTGGGCAGTGTGTACATCTCACCCATAAATGTGTTGCTTTCATCTACACAGATTGTCACAGCACCTGGGAACAACACACATTGTCACAACATCTGAAGACAACACATTGTAACAACACTGGATACATACATTGTCACACATCTGAAGACAACACATTGTAACAACACATGGATAATCACACATTGTCACAACATCTGAAGACAACACATATTGTTACAACACATGGATACATCACACATTGTCACAACATCTGAAGACAACACATATTGTTACAACACATGGATACAACACACATTGTCACAACATCTGAAGACAACACATTGTAACAACACATGGGAACAACACACATGGGAACAACATCTGAAGACAACACATATTGTCACAACACATGGGGGCAACACACATTGTCACAACTGGATACATCACACATTGTCACAACACCTTAGCACAACACACATTGTCACAACGCCTGGATACAACATCTGACGACAACACACATTGTCACAACAATTGGATACATCACACATTGTCACAACACCTGAGGACAACACACATTGTCACAACACCTGGCTACATCACACATTGTCATATCACCTAATGACAACACACATTGTCACAACACCTGGATACATCACACATTGTCACAACATCTTAGACAACACACATTGTCACAACAACTGGATACATCACACATTGTCACAACACCTGAGGACAACACACATTGTCACAACAACTTGGATACATCACACATTGTCACAACACCTGAGGACAACACACATTGTCACAACACCTGAATACATCACACATTGTCATAACACCTAATGACAACACACATTGTCACAACACCTGGATACATCACACATTGTCACAACAGCTATAGGGACAACACACATTGTCACAACACCTGGATACATCACACATTGTCACAACAGCTATAGGGACAACCACACTGCTCAGGTTAACTGACCCAACAAGTAACCAACAGGCTGAACCTACCTATCTTGAGATGTTTGGAGATCTCGGGGTCAGGGTGACTGACAATGGCCTGGACAATGTCCACTGTGTCCGTGAATCTGCAGACGAGTGCATAATCATGAAGTACACCAACACAATCAGCAGAGTCTTCAGTGAGAGACGTTTTCATTTAATCCAAACTCAATCTACTTTTACTACATTTAGCTGAGCATTTAAAACCAAAAAAACCCAATTTTAGCCAGGAGACAGTTTCCATCTGGGCCTCAAAAGTGATGCTAAGAAATGAAAGTTGTCAAGAACAACATAAAATGATGAATAGTCAACATCACCATTTTGGTCAATATGTTGTTTTGCACGGTGTTCAAAGAGTGTTTTTTGGTTGTTTACATGTGGCTAAATGTAGAACAACACATACTAAACAAAAATATACTTGAAAGGCTTTTTATATATTACCTACGTGGTAATCAAAAACTGTTGAATGGCAGAGGTGTCTGGAAAGAGTTTGAACCAGACCTAGAGACCTTTGTGGAACCCTGTCTTAGCCTCGTGTATGATTAAAACTGACAGTCAGTGGCCCACACCTACCCGGGTGTGACAAGCAGTGTGCGTGGTTTCTTTGTCCCCGTGCCCTGTCGCTGCTTGCGCTGGGCGTGCCACATTGCCGACAACTTCCCCTGCAACGTCTCCGCACTAAACTCCTGGCTCTCCTCCAGGGGGTGTTGCACGATGGACCAACGACTCTCGTCTCTCGTCAGCCGCATCAAGCACTTGGCGAGACTTTCCTTGTGGCTGCCTGGCATGCCCCCTAGCACACTGATGATCAGCTACAATGTAAATGTCCCCTAGTGTGCTGAATACCAACTACAATGTAAATGCCCCCTAATACAATGATGACCAACTACAATGTAAATGCCCCCTAGTATGCTGATGATCAACTACAATGTAAATGCCCCTAGTATGCTGATGATCAACTACAATGTAAATGCCCCCTAGTACAACAACTACAAGTAATGCCCTAGTGCGATGATCAACTACAATGTAAATGCCCCCTAGTATGCTGATGATCAACTACAATGTAAATGCCCCCTAGTATGCTGATGACCAACTACAATGTAAATGCCCCCTAGTATGCTGATGATCAACTACAATGTAAATGCCCCCTAGTATGCTGATGATCAACTACAATGTAAATGCCCCCTAGTATGCGACGACCAACTACAATGTAAATGCCCCCTAGTATGCTGAGATCAACTACAATGTAAATGCCCCCTAGTATGCTGATGATCAACTTAACAACTGAACAATGTAAATGCCCCCTATATGCGAGCAACTACAATGTAAATGCCCCCTAGTATGCTGATGATCAACTACAATGTAAATGCCCCTAGTATGCTGATGATCAACTACAATGTAAATGCCCCCTAGTATGCTGATGATCAACTACAATGTAAATGCCCCTACTATGCTGATGATCAACTACAATGTAAATGACCCCTACTATGCTGATGATCAACTACAATGTAAATGCCTACTATGCAGATGATCAACTACAATGTAAATGCCCTACTTGATATGATAAACGTTCATATGTAAATGCCCTAGTGCCGACGACAACTACAATGTAAATGCCCCATATTGTGTATGATCAACCAATGTCATTCCCCTAGTTGAGGACTAACAATGTAAATGCCCCCTAGTATGCTGATGATCAACTACAATGTAAATGCCCCCTATCATGTTGATGATCAACTACAATGTAAATGCCCCCTAGTATGCTGATGATCAACTACAATGTAAATGCCCCTTACTATGCAGATGATCAACTACAATGTAAATGCCCCTACTGTGCTGATGATAAACTACAATGTAAATGCCCCTACTGTGCTGATGATCAACTACAATGTAAATGCCCCCTAGTATGCTGATGATCAACTACAATGCAAATGCCCCTACTGTGCTGATGATCAACTACAATGTAAATGCCCCCTAGTATGCAGATGATCAACTACAATGTAAATGCCCCCTAGTATGCTGATGATCAACTACAATGTAAATGCCCCCTAGTATGCAGATGATCAACTACAATGTAAATGCCCCTACTGTGCTGATGATAAACTACAATGTAAATGCCCCTACTGTGCTGATGATCAACTACAATGTAAATGCCCCCTAGTATGCTGATGATCAACTACAATGTAAATGCCCACTAATATGCTGATGATCGATTACAATGTAAATGCCCCTACTGTGCTGATGATCAACTACAATGTAAATGCCCCCTAGTATGCTGATGATCAACTACAATGTAAATGCCCACTAATATGCTGATGATCGATTACAATGTAAATACCCCTACTATGCTGATGATCAACTACAATGTAAATGCCCCCTACTATGCTGATGATCAACTACAATGTAAATGCCCCCTACTATGCTGATGATCAACTACAATGTAAATGCTCACTATTCACAACACATACATGTTGTGACTATATAACAGTTTCTAACTATGGCTAAGGGCCTGTGTTGTGAATATTGTGTGTCTTATGGATAACTGGGCCATTTCTTTGAGGGACTCTTAAAATGCTCCCAGTATTGTAGTCAGTGGCGGGAAACGAACCTCATCATCATCATCAAAGCTTCCCTGGTCCTCCGTCAGTCCAAGGATGCAGGTTAAATCCTTGCTGGGAACTGGTGCTTTCCCCACGCTGCTGGCTGTGAAGTGGGCCACAAGTCTACAAGGACAAGGTTCAACCTTTTAGTTTAAAGCTCACCACACAGCTTAGTCAACTAACTATCTAACTAGAATTAAACCAATGTGACGCCTGACGACTGGAGCTATCTGTGTTGTCTTGCGGGCATGAGCATTGAGAGCAAATATGGAGGTTGTTTAGCTGAAAGAACTTGGTAAGTGACTGATGCAGAATCACAGAGGGAGTCAAAGCACTGAGGAGTTGGGAGTGTCACTGAGCGAGAGAAATGAGGTGATTGCCAAACAATTCCAGACACATTGAAGATTAGCAGTGTTTTTACTGGCAATATTACGAATGAGGGAATTACAGTAATCAAGTCTACTACTAGCAAGACCTGTTGCAATAGGTTTAACGATTGCAAGAGATATGTACCGGTGAATCCAGTGATCAAAGGTCACGCTTAGATTCTGTACAGAGATAGCTGGTGTGAAGTTTTTGTTTTGTTTTCTGCAATGCACTGGAGTACTAGTTATAAGGAATTCAGTTTTGTCTGCATTTCACTTTAATTTCCTGTTAGTCACCCAGAAAGAAATATCTTGTAGGCAATCATTTAGTTGGATTAAGGTGTGATTTGCATCCGACATAGCTAATGAGACGTAAACCTGAGTATCGTCTGCATAAAGGTGGTGATCCAGATTATGGATTTGGATTACAGCGCCAAGTGGTGTAGTGTAGAGGGTGAAGAGCTAAGGCCCAAGAACAGAAACCTGGGAAATGCCACACGAAGTGGGAAGTTTGGTCGAAAAACAATTATTTATCTTTACAGTTTTAAGTCTATCGGTTATGTATGATGAACAGCATGTCAGAGCTGTGCTTGACATACTGTACCAGATAGATAAACACTTCCATTCATTCACCAGGTGGTGCTAGCAAAACACCTGAACTCACCCAACATGTGTTCATTCCCAACTTGCACAGATTAGAAAGGACTTGTGCCAGTGTCAACAATTAAGTGAAGTTTTAATCTATGATTAACGCAGCTATCTTTACAAAATCATCCACTCATTATAAGACATTAAAAATTTAAATAAGAAATGATCAAAAAAATATTTGCAAGATGGCACCAGCAGTCGTAATTGATGCATTTAAGAATATTTTTGATATTTCTGTTGGTTTGTAAGACAACTGTTTTATTTGGGTTGATTTCAAGAGTATACCCACAATTTGAATGTTTGAGTACATAACACATCTGTAGATACAGTCTTGATGTGAATATTTACATAACTGAATTAAAAAACGGGAACTGTAGTGTAAACAAAACTATTACATGACATGACATACCTGGACAGGTTGGACAGATGGACTTTGGCCTTTCTGAAGTTGAATGCAGCTCCAAAGGGCGTCAAGGCAGTTGAGAGGGCATGCAACTCTTGTAAGTGACTGTGTCTAAAACATACAGACAAAACATCATGAACACACCATTTGTGTGTGTGTGCGTGCGTGCGTGCGTGCGTGCGTGCGTGCGTGCGTGCGTGCGTGCGTGCGTGTGTGTGTGTATGACATAGGTGTGTAGTCAAGGGGCATTTAGACCATTTGAAACGGCATTCACATCTTACAAATGTCTGTGTGTAAAGCATACGTACATCACTCATTAAGACTTATTTGTATACACGTATGTATGTACATAACCATGTATGGATTTGTGTACATCTATGTAGAGCACAATGGCTCATGGGTAGAGCTTCAGACTCTCGACTATGAGAACCGGATTTGAATCCTGTTAAAACCTTGGTCAAGTTTACATTGCTCCAGTTCACTCAGCTGTATGAATGAGTATCTGGCTACAGACAGTGGTGGATATGTGTACGAGCAGCCTTCGTGCATTAATTGCAGCATATGGCTGGATGCTTCCCAGAGAAGTTGAGATGGTGTTTGATTGAGCAGGTCTGCAAGGGAAGTAAGTGTAAAAGCGTTTTGTGCAGTTCTGAGAACCGGAAACTGTGCTATATAAGAACTTACTTTTAAGGTCATCATTCAGTCCCCTGTTGATGTTCAACTGTTTGCACAGTTAAGCAACAAAGGTGTTCATTTTAAAAAGGGTATTCATAATAAATGCATGCTTTTGTTAAAATCAACAGATGAATTAATGGTGACCATGTGAATAACGTTGGGTGTGAATAACCTCTCTACAGAATTTTCATCAAAAACTATTCAGCAGTTTGTAGGTAGACTTCACCAAAACAACACAACATGTCTGCAGAAATGAACAAGCATGTTGGACAACAGAACCTGTCTCGGATGACCACCTTCAGCCAAACTGTGTGCTCAAGACAGGTGGTCGCCTGTAGCAGGTTTATTAAGGGTAACAGGACGTTCTCTATCTGGTGAGTGCTATCAGTGCAATATATTGTGATCTTTAGACAAATCTATCATCTTTATTCCTGTAGTACACCGTGTGAACTGTGTATGGTACTGCTTCAACAACGACCACATTTTGGCTGTCAATGTTCTGGACACTTATAACAGGTGAAATTAGGGTGTATCAACAGCCACCTGAGGGTGATGTGGGGTTATGTGGTTTTTGCTACCCCATACTCTGGCATCTCTCAACCATCTCTTTCTGACATGCCCTACACATACAGGATGACGACATTTTGGATTAGTCAAAAAGAATTGTTTTCTAAAATGAAACAAACTCCAGAAGAGAAAGTGAAAGCAGGTTTAGCAGTGTCACCACTCAATCTAATCTCTCCACATATCGGATGATTACATTCTGGATGAGTCAAACAAAATGTTTGCACAGATACTGTGTGGGCTTCATGTTCATTAACTGTCTCTAAAAGTAAACAAGACCCAGAAGAGAAAATTAAAGCAACTCTAGCATTAGAAACTGTTACTGACATGGGCTGAAGCTCCTCCGGAAGTGTTGACAGGGGCAACACTTGTGGCTGCTCCCCCTCCCTCCTCCACACAGGCAGCACCTAGGGAAGACAATACTTGTGCCATTATAAGTATATCATACTAAATCTAGTTACGCACATGCAATATGACCAAATCTGTAACACCCACGATAACAATGCGTTTTACTACTTTCTTCTTCTTCCATTAATGACCATTGGTCAACTTGCTGACCATTACAATGAATTTTACTACTTTTGTTTTCTTCCATTCATGACCATCGGTCAACTTGCTGACCATTATTTTCATTGGTTTTCAGAGTTATATCTCTAGAATTAGTGAGTCCACTACAGGTTGCACATTTACTCCCCATGTGTGATCTTTTACTTCCCCTGGCATAGACACCAGATACAAGGGGCTTTTAGCGTCTCTTCCGAAAGACAAATGCAATGTGAGGTGAAAAAAATTGCCTAATTAAGTTTCGAAACAGCGACATTTTCCCAGCGCTCTACCATGCGACAACCGCTCCTCCACTATTATTTAACTACACACTTGCGTGCGTATTGTACATATTTATGGGTACATTACACATATCACCAGTGATGACAATGGTTTCAATATGATGACAATGTTTATCATTGCTTTCATTTGCTGCTAGGAATCAGTTTGGATTAGTATGCATTTAGAGCTTAGTGAAGGTAATTTTTAACTTACTTAATTTACATACTTAACATAGAGTAACTGATTGTTTTGATGTCCGGGCTGCATTGCAAATAATGTGTTAACAGTGACATTATATGTGTCACACTGCTGCTACTGTCAGCATACTCAGGTTGTCACACCCCAATTCCATCCCAATCGACCCTAACCCTATATCTCTTATATTGCTAATCATTTAGGTCAGTAAATAAAATTGCCCTGAGCCATGACATGAACAAGCTTAAATTATATCAGCTTTCCTGTACAAGCAGGGCCACAGCGGGATAGCTTACCTTTATGAAGAGGTCTTGGCCTGTGTGTGGGCCTGGGAGACTAACCTCCTTCAATAGGGCCTTGTAAGCCTTGGTGCGGGGCTGGAATACTTACCTCCTTGAATAGGGCCTTGTAAGTCTTGGTGCAGGGCTGGAATACTTACCTCCTTGAATAGGGCCTTGTAGGCCTTGGTTCGGGGCTGGAATACTTACCTCCTTGAATAGGGCCTTGTAGGCCTTGGTGCGGGGCTGGAATACTTACCTCCTTGAATAGGGCCTTGTAGGCCTTGGTTCGGGGCTGGAATACTTACCTCCTTGAATAGGGCCTTGTAGGCCTTGGTGCGGGGCTGGAATACTTACCTCCTTGAATAGGGCCTTGTAGGCCTTGGTGCGGGGCTGGAAGACTTACCTCCTTGAATAGGGCCTTGTAAGCCTTGGTGCGGGGCTGGAATACTTACCTCCTTGAATAGGGCCTTGTAGGCTTGGTGCAGGGCTGGAATACTTACCTCCTTGAATAGGGCCTTGTAAGCCTTGGTGCGGGGCTGGAATACTTACCTCCTTGAATAGGGCCTTGTAAGTCTTGGTGCAGGGCTGGAATACTTACCTCCTTGAATAGGGCCTTGTAAGCCTTGGTGCGGGGCTGGAATACTTACCTCCTTGAATAGGGCCTTGTAAGCCTTGGTGCAGGGCTGGAATACTTACCTCCTTGAATAGGGCCTTGTAGGCCTTGGTGCGGGCTGGAATACTTACCTCCTTGAATAGGGCCTTGTAAGCCTTGGTGCGGGGCTGGAATACTTACCTCCTTGAATAGGGCCTTGTAAGTCTTGGTGCGGGCTGGAATACTTACCTACTTGAATAGGGCCTTGTAAGTCTTGGTGCAGGGCTGGAATACTTACCTCCTTGAATAGGGCCTTGTAAGCCTTGGTGCGGTGCTGGAATACTTACCTCCTTGAATAGGGCCTTGTAAGTCTTGGTGCAGGGCTGGAATACTTACCTCCTTGAATAGGGCCTTGTAAGTCTTGGTGCAGGTGCTGGAATACTTACCTCCTTGAATAGGGCCTTGTAAACCTTGGTGCGGTGCTGGAATACTTACCTCCTTGAATAGGGCCTTGTAAGCCTTGGTGCGGGGCTGGAAGGCCACAACCAGTGTGTTGTTGTTGCTGTGTAGTTGGTGTGGCAGGAACTCAGTGAGGTGGTCCTTGTGGTTGACAACCAACAACGCCACAGCATCCATTGACTCCTGCATACATAGAGACACAGGTCATTGTCAGGCTAGGTGATTAAGATTGCCTTCAAAGTTAGCATATTAGGGAACAGACAGACACGACATAGGTTGACTTACCCCATCGTAGACGTGGATGGCGGCCAACTCTGGCTTGGGTAGTACAATTGCCCCATGACGGGGGTGGACGTAGGCAAGACCACACTCACACAAGTACAACTGACCTGTTGGACAGAGAGAGGGCACTGAGTGACCAAGGCAGGACATTCACAGCTGGCTGACTGCCTGACTTACCAGTGTTGCAGACATATTTATTTTGATTTACACATGTGCAAAGTGTGGCACTTAACACAATTAGACAGAGACACATTATTGAAGAAAAACATTGATAACATTGGAGTAACTGTTTTGCCAGGTTTCATGTATTTTTAACTGCAATCTTTATACTTTACTAAACATATCTCAGGGTAAGTCTTTTTCAAATCTAAGTTTTCATTTTTCATATCCAAATTGAGATGTTTCTTTTACCTGTAGACTTTCGTTAGTTGGAAGTTGATGTGAAATGTCCAATGAAAATTTCTACAGGTAAAGCCAAAGGCAAGTTCTTATATAGCGCAGTATCCAGTCTTCAGGACCGTTCAAAGTGCTTTACACTTTACTTCCCTGACAGACCTGTTCACTCAGACACCATCTTAACTTCTCTGGGAAGCATACAGCCGTATGCTACAAATTAATGCACGAAGGCTGCTCATACACATATCCACCACTGTCTATAGTCAGGCACTCATTTATACAGCTGAGTGAACTGGAGCAATGTAGAGTGAAAACACTTGCCCAAGGCTTGACACTGCAGCACAGGATTCAAACCCGGGTTCTCATAGTTGAGAGTCCGAAGCTCTACCCCTGAGCCATTGCATTCTTTGAAACCACACGTAGGTAAAAGAAACATCTCTATTTGGAAATGGAAATTTTTGATGTGAATCTTGGAATTTGTTTATAAATCAGTGCATTTTTCTCAATGTTGTTGTAGAGGGAATAATATACCTGCAAACATTGACCAACAAACTACTGACAACTTAACGAAAATAAACGATTATAAAGTACCAATTTATTATAGTTCAGAACACTGTTTGTCTGGGTAAAGTGGGGAAACTGCTCAAGCTGACCATGCAAGAACCCACCATCAGAAATTAGTTCCGCATTGTCCCCCAGGGCGGTGACACCGAGACACTCGGCCGAGCACAGACATGGTCCCAGGACGTTGGTGGGTCCTGCCTTCAACTGGTCCTCCACAGCAAGGTAGGCTGCATGCTCCACCTCTCCAGCCTGGAGCAACAAGAGCAGCAACTACTGATGGTGTCTACTGTCCTGGCGCATCAACAACAATGGTCCAGTGAAGAATAAGCAGTCCAGTAGGTGGCGCTGGTGGCTATATCTACATCTACACTACCAGTTGTGGCTGTAATGAAATCCAAGAGGTGTGAAACCACACGCATGGCATCACAGCTACATGCACCAGGCACACACGCGCGCACCCACAGACAGACATATGCACACATACACATTATATACACACACATACATGAACACACATATATGCTTGCAACAACACACACAAATGCACACACACGCACGCACGCATGCATGAATACACACACATACACGCACACAAAAACTCACACACATACACGCACACAAAAACTCACACACACACGTAAGACACACATAACATACACATACACACACACAACACACACACACACACACACACACACACACACACACACACACACACACACACACACACACACACACAAACACACACATTATACACACGCATACACACTTGTGCACACACATGTACACATGTGTACACACACATATGCGCACACACACACTCTTGCTCACACGCCAACACACACACACCACACACACACACACACACACACACACACACACACACACACACACACACACACACACACACACACACACACACACACACACACAAAGTAAGTAAGCAGATCGACTTGCATACACATTTGACAGACATTATATAGAGACACTTTATTGAGTACTGCTTTCTATTGCAAAAAATGCTGATGTTCAACTCAGAACAAAACACGGACTAACCCTCACTTGAATAACAAAACTGTCAGAAATATGTGTCACTATTAGTTAAGAGGGCACCATTGATGAATCACTCACAGATATATACTGCACATTACCTCAGATGACACCGCTACCTGTAAGTAATCAGGACATTGTCCAGTACCTGGTGACAGGTACGCACCATATCCAGGACAGTTACAGTACCTGACCTTTGACATCTGAGCTCAACAGGCAAATGTGGGTGACCGGGTTAGTGGGAACATTGCTGTCCAGTCCTACCTGATTATATAAAGGATTCACATAAAGGCCATTAACCTTGATATAATGACCTGCACTGAGTAGGGAAGTGGACTATTCTGTGACACACTGACACAGTTGATCAGGTGCCTAGTATCAATAACTCACTCAATCACGTCATATCACATGCCTCACACCACTCCCAGCCATGTGATAATATCAAATACACCAGCTAGACACAGTCATGCACACTCAGCAGAATACACTGCTTGGACAGGTTACATGAATGATAACTCTTGTAAAACCTGTCCAGTAAATGGCTCACTGCCCTCGTATGCAATCACTGCTTGCATTGTGGACATTTGTTGGGCTAACTTCACTAGCGATAAATTGGAAATTAGTTTTCTTCTTTTACCAAGTGACACATTTTTATTACGATAATCAACATACATAATGGCATATGTTTATATCTGGTCCATTTTATATTCCTTCCATTTAAATTATGTCTCGTTCTTCTGTTATCACAATAGTCATGTAAATAGCCAAGTGAAATTCTGTAATTGTTCAGGATATTATTAATCTAAAATATTAGCTTTTTACGAGTTTGCAGAAGTTTGCTTTTCATAATCTTTCTGAAAAATCACTAACTTTTAGGGCATTATACAACTGTTCATAAAGAACACTTAATAATCTATGCTGCACAAACTCCTGAATTATTAGTTGTCATTTCCATAGCAATTCAAACTCTGGTCACTGCATATATTTCATCATCACCAAACATGATTCATGTTGGGTTAAATACACAAAAGAATGTTGTTTTAATAAATATACATATGTATGTACATATGTATGTATGCGAGTCCCTTATATAAACAAACAACAACATTAACACAAGTTCCCCATTTACAAATATGTACCACAACAGGGAACATGAATATTAAAATACAGCATGATGACCACACACACATACACATGTAGTGATACAGACATGCTTAGATCACATATGCAAATACCCGTTCCATGTTCATCGCTGTCCATGAACATTGTGGACAGGATGAAATTTATTTCTTTTTTGTCCACGATATGGTTCACGATCCGTACGTTATGGAACGAAGCCATAATAAAGTGAGTTGACTGCGGTGAACTTTGCAAGCGCTGGACTCATTCACGGATGTCTCTCCTCTATGTCGACCACAAACCTACACCTGTCCTCCGAATGAGGGGAGAAGCGCAGTTTTGACCTTCGGATGACACGAGAATTGACCGAGACACACAGAGTGACCTAGAAGGATGGAGGTGTCCAACTTGTAGACACACAGCTGGGTCAGTGACACACAGAGAGATATGTGGAGGGGCAGGTTTAATCTAGTCACACTGTTGAATCATGTCGACTCTGTACTCATTGGAGGACGACTGTGGTATAATATGTGCTGCAGTGGCTCCATTTGATGTCAGTTAGGATGAAGATATTGATATAGTTAGAGTTTGTTGTCAGTGAAATGTACTGATGATGTGGATATTGATACAGTCGGGGAAAGTCTTATTTCACTTTTTGATCAGGCCTCAACATTGCAGTTTAGGCTTTTCTGACTTACATAATATAGGCTGTCTCATGCATTTATAAATAATAAAGCATCATGACAGCAAAGAATAGATTAATATACCAATATAATATATAATTTACTGATTTATTACAAAACCCAAAACCCTTGCAGTAGCACCAACATATATTCTGCAATTACATTGTGACTGTTGTTACCCGTTGAGCACATTAAAGGATGCAAGTTGTGTCTGTACAAGTATTGTTTGACCAGGTGCTAATTGAAAACACATTAATGGTCAACAGTTTTTGCCTGTAATTACTGACAGGTGCTAAAATAACATCACAAAAGGCATGGAAATACTTGTTTGAATTTTATCATAACATTCTCCTCAAACTTAACATTGAACTTATTTTGAGTAATTTTTTATATGTATGTCAAGATCTGTTCTTAAATTAAATGAAAATCATGACCAGCTTATCCATGCTCCAGGCCAGGCTGACCAAGGATGATGATAGCTACTTTGATAATCCTAAAACGATAATGCTATTAGATCACACATGCACGCACGCATGCACACGCACATGCATGCAGACACACACGCACGCACACACACCCTTATACATTCACCTTACAATAATTGTAATAAAAGAGTGAGTCTGGAGTTCATTTTGTTCGCAGCCATCTTATAGTCTATTTCCATAGTGAGTGATTTGGTCTATAAATTAAGATGACCCTGGCTGGGAACAAGGCTTAATATAGCTGAGATTAATGATATAATCCCCAGAGTCACTGGATTATTGACTGGGCAAGTTGAAGGAGAACACTTGGCTGTCTAGAGAGCTGTCCTCACAAGTACACTGTGGTTTATAATAGCAATTATGTCAGACAGTGTCATCCACATATATCTGAATCAATCTTCTCTGTGAGTTGTACTTACATTTCTTGTCTACTTTTGAAAATGGTTAAAATTACATGACAAGAAACGAAAATCAAAAGCTGTTCATTGGAGATGACTTTATCATTAAATTTATAATGTCACATCGTCATCTACAATTTATATTTAAGTGGAAATCACTTATTTTAATAATTGGCAAGTATTAGTTGTTATTAACAATATCACCTCTGTGTGCAATATACTCATCTCCCAACAAACAAAAACTGCCATATCACAAAAGAAGAAATCCCCCCAGTATGTACCTAGTGTGTGACCCCCCTGGGTTAGTGTGACCAAAACATAACCTTTCTGCACCCAAATGTGACACCTCTGCACCTACCTGTCCCTCAGATATACACTCTACACTTAAGTCTTAAGTGATTTGGCCCACTGATACAATAAGGTGACCAGTGTCTATAAATAAATCACCCACTGTTTCCCTGTCTGGTAAGTGCGCCTACTCGTGTACAGGTTTCAGCTTGTACATGTCATCTACACCAGGAAGCACACAAGTATACACTTGAGGACATTGGTCTATTGGTCTATTTTAATATCAATCGCATTAAAAACTAGACCAGTGTCTTGCATATAGAACACTTCAAGACCAAGTCCTGTATTTAGTGCTAACACTCCTTGTGAGGCTCCCAACCACTAGATGCAATGTTGCTGTACAGCACATACTGTAAGACAGTAATATACCTTACCAAAGTAAGGGCCCCGTTCACGGGTGATTATAAAATTAGTAAAATAAACAACAACAACATATCGGTGCATTTAAGAGAATAAATCAAATAAAAAGCCAATGTTGAAAATAATACAAAAAAGATAAATAAATGTAAAATCAATTAAACTATATATTAGTAAAACTAAGATAAAATTAAACTAAGCATTACTAAAACAAAGATAAATAAAACTATAAGCTAATAAATACTGTATGTATTAAACATACCAAGGTTAAATGGATTTTAATTAAATAATTAATATCTATGCCAAATGTTGACTAATAAATACAAAACATGGTAATATTAAATTATTATTACTGACAATACTGTCAACATTGAATACTATTTGATAATATTGACAAGACTGCTAATATCCTCTGTACTAGCAACCATTTGGTAAATATGATGTTTACAGCAATACATGTTATTGTTAACATATATTTTATATTGTAAATAATATCAATATATTAAATGTAATAATATATTACTTGTTATTAGTGAATGGCTTCGCTGAAGTTCTGCATCCAATACATAAAAAATTAAAATAATCTGCAAAGTAATGTAAATTTAAAAAAAATATTAACAGACAACACTACAATTGTGTCACATTTTCTTATGAATTGTCAGTCATTAGAGATTCTGGGAAAGAGATCAAAATAATAATAATATATTTTATTAGCATGCTAATATCAAAGGCCAAAATAAAATATACCGGTAGTTGTCATTGATTTAAAAAATAGGCTAGGTATGTAAAAAACATCTTATTTTGTTTAAAAAACATTTGCAGGAAATGATTGGATAGGCAGACCTATTCTGATATTTTTTTCCGTAAGTCTATGCATATTTCCAGCAGTTTATGATGGGCAAATGATATCACCACAATGCTGGTGTTAATGTTAAATTTATACACTTCAATGAAACTGAAGTATGTATGTTAATGTAATGTGAATGTCAATAAATGCGGCGGCATAAAAAGATGAAGTAGACTGCATTAAAAATGTGACGCTTTTCAGGACTTTTGTTGCAATGCCAGAATACAATATAATGTTAAATGAAAAATGTCTGGTGAGATTGAGGTAAGGTCAAGGGTCAGCATCATAAACATGTTTATTTTGTTATTTAAACAATGAATAGGGTAGCGTGAAAATACTATGGTGGTGTGTGGGGTTACTGGAAACACAGGTATTATTTTATTAGGCCTAATGTAAAACTCTCCTTAATAGAGTTTACAACAATCAACAGTTTAAAAATAATAATAATACAAATGAAAGAAAGAAACAAATAAATGAATGCTTATTGTTAGCCACAGATTTATTTAACTTGGCCATAAATTTACTTAATATAACTGTACACATCCGCCAATGACACTACACCATAATCACAATTATTATTTTATGTACCATGCAGACACACTCCCTTAATACCCACCCTCACATGGACTACTGGCGCCCCCTTGTGGCCTTTGTATGACACAGTAGGAACAGACCAGACAAAGCCTGGCATATCTGGAGAAGTAGTTCACTGGCTCAGACAGTCTACTGACCTTCACTTCTGCCAGTCTTACCCAGTGGACACGTACTGCTCGATTCTCCAAATGTCAATCATGTGTGTGCACGTGTAACTTTATGTCATATTTTTTTCTTATTAGTTGTTGTCATATTTTTGAGGACAGAGATCACAGTGAATAATAATCTTTTTAAAAATGTCACACATGTTAATAGATATTATAAAATCACCTGCATGTATATATATGATCTTATTATGTACATCTATATCTTCATCTGCATATGAATTTATATTGTAAATATGTTTGACTCTTATCTACTCTCATGGAAGTACTTTTTATGATTATTTAAACTATTTTAATAATACTTAAATAGTTAAAATAATTTTAAAAAGTACTTCCATGACCATATTTTGGCATTGTAGTGTGTGTGTATGAAATGCTGTAACTGCCACATTTATGGTTAAGTGAAATGCTCAATTAAATTAATATAATACTTTAAATGTTAATATTATCATTATTATTAAACAACTCTGTTCTCTTCTTTATTTATCATTATAATGTGAATAAGCTGAAGGTACACTGCAGGCAAAATTACATTTAATATGCCAACATTTGTCTACGCAATTTGACTGCAGCACCTACATAGCATTCAAACTGAACACAAACATTCAACCAGTAAACACAGCTGTAGCCCAGCGGTAGGGCCAAATACTGAACACACAGTAGTATGTAATTGTAGTTAAATATTCATAAATATATTACTGTTGACTTAATTATCACTATGTTTCATTATTTCTTGCCATACCAAAAATATCAGACTAAAAACTTCCTCTGATACGTGAATCCACAGTTTCCACTCTGTAGAGCCAACTTAATTGAATATCCCATGAATGATGTGGATATAAGCGCCACCTACCGGCCAACTGAGGAAATAGGGAACGTGACGAGTAAGAATGACACACTCGCTGCTCAGTTCCTTCTTGCCATCTGCAAACCACAAAACGTCATTGAATTCTCTATATAAATAGCTATAATTATATCTTAAATAACATTAAATACGTTAAATAAATAATACAAAATAAATAATATAAATTAAATGCTGGTGTTTGTTTAGTCCATTGTCAAGATGGGACTAATAGTAGTGACACCTGGTGAATGGGAAGGTAACTAACACTACTTCATCTGATTCAACTGTCACCTCTTAAAAGAACACACAGGGTTATTTAGGTCTACATTTCAGAGTGACTACAAACTGATGATGTGCAACTCAGTTCATCACAGTGTGATGAACTGAACTAACTCTAACTATACATGGTCCGTTCGTGGCTTTTTATTTTTATTGCAAAATCATGTTATACAGTATAAATTATACCTATTATAGCGTAAAGACAGTCAAAATATGTTTTCATGTACTATTTAGGGGTTGAAAATAGACGCAGTAAGGGCGCTTAACTCTGTGTACACATCGACCACGAGGCGTTTTCGAAACCGTTGTAGGCGTGGCTAAAAGCCCAGAAGGAAATGCATGATCACGCGATGCAGTATCACGTGAACACAAGTTGACGCCACTAACGCCACATCCAGCCAGGTGCACGGCTCCCAGTTGGTAAAGGTCAAAGGGTGGGTGTCACTCGTGGTGATTTGAGTGACAGCGTTGGGTTTCTTATAAACATTCGACGTTTAACATTACGAAGTCAGTTCTGTTTCGATAAAACATTTATTGGCGGTCAGGATGCTACAATAGTTATAACTTATACTGATTAACATGATTTTGCAATAACAATAAAAAGCCACAAACTGATCATGTCGCTTTAAGAATGACCACAGAGCAACTTGTACAAATGTGAAATATGTTAAACTCATTTATTTAGAAATACATAGAAAGTGGTAAATAACTCTCTTGAAATCTGATTTGCTCTCCTTTGCTATGAGATCAAGCTGATTAACAACTTCAAGAACTGTATCAAAACTCATGTATAACTGTAAAAGAAATGTGAGTGAATGTGACCTGAGTGGTCATCATGACTGTCCACACCAACAAATTTAGTCATCTTGAGGGCCAGTGTGATTGTGCAGACGGACGGACGGACGGACGGACGGACGGACGGGCGGGCGGGCGGACGGGCGGACGGACGGACGGACGGACGGACGGACGGACGGACGGACGGACGGACGGACGGACGGACGGAGACAAGTAGGAATAGACTGACAGAAATGTAGAGACAGACAGACAGCCATACCTGGGTGGAAGACTTGTATGGTTGAGTCGAGAAATGATTCGGCGAAGCAGACTGAGCCTAGTGACCTCTTGGATTGAACCGAGGGGATGTCATAGATGGTCAGACTGACCACCTTGACCTGCAGACTGCTCTCACCCTCGGTCATTGTCACCACTCTGAAATGGTCAACACTTGCATCGGAGGGGTATGAGGAGACAGTGGTAGTGATGGATTGATGGTGGTTGTGGCAATGGTGGTTGTGGCAGTGGTGGTTGTGGCAGTGATGGTTGTAGCAGTGGTGGTTGTGGCAATGGTGGTTGTGGCAGTGGTGGTTGTGGCAGTGGTGGTTGTGGCAATGGTGGTTGTGGCAATGGTGGTTGTGGCAGTGGTGGTTGTGGCAGTGGTGGTTGTGGCAGTGGTGGTTGTGGCAGTGGTGGTTGTGGCAGTGGTGGTTGTGGCAGTGGTGGTTGTGGCAGTGGTGGTTGTAGCAGTGGTGGTTGTGGCAGTGGTGGTTGTGGCAGTGGTGGTTGTGGCAATGGTGGTTGTGGCAGTGGTGGTTGTGGCAGTGGTGGTTGTGGCAGTGGTGGTTGTGGCAGTGGTGGTTGTAGCAGTGGTGGTTGTGGCAGTGGTGGTTGTGGCAGTGGTGGTTGTGGCAATGGTGGTTGTAGCAGTGGTGGTTGTGGCAGTGGTGGTTGTGGCAGTGGTGGTTGTGGCAGTGGTGGTTGTAGCAGTGGTGGTTGTGGCAGTGGTGGTTGTGGCAATGGTGGTTGTGGCAGTGGTGGTTGTGGCAGTGGTGGTTGTGGCAGTGGTGGTTGTGGCGGTGGTGGTTGTGGTGATAGCAGCAATGGTGATGGTGGTTGTGGTGACAGTGGTGATTTCAATGTAGGTTATGGTGGTGGTGGGTCTCTGTGGTTGACTAGTTTGGGTTTGTGGTTGGTTGGTTGGCTGGCTAGTTGGTTGGTGTCTGTGGTTGGTTGGTTGGTTGGTTGGTTGTGGTTTATGTTGAATGATTATTTAACCTGCTTAGTGTTGGTGTTATACATGTGCTACCAGATGGATGGTAGCACAGATGAACTAACTGTTTGGTTATGCCTGTGCAACTGTGATAGTGGATGGTTGAGCCTTACTGTGGTATTACGTGGATGGTTTATCTATTTGTTGGTTCAGGTCTTATTTGGATGGTGGTTAGAATCTCGGATGAGTGGTTGTACTGTACACTGGTTGGATGATGGATAGAGTCTTGGATGAGTGGTTGTACTGTACACTGGTTGGATGGTGGATAGAGTCTTGGATGAGTGGTTGTATTGTACACTGGTTGGATGGTGGTTAGAGTCTCGGATGAGTGGTTGTACTGTACACTGGTTGGATGGTGGTTAGAGTCTTGGATGAGTGGTTGTACTGTACACTGGTTGGATGGTGGTTAGAGTCTCGGATGAGTGGTTGTACTGTACAGTGGTTGGATGGTGGTTACAGTCTCGGATGAGTGGTTGTACTGTAAACTGGTTGGATGGTGGTTACAGTCTCGGATGAGTGGTTGTACTGTACACTGGTTGGATGGTGGATAGAGTCTCGGATGAGTGGTTGTACTGTACACTGGTTGGATGGTGGTTACAGTCTCGGATGAGTGGTTGTACTGTACACTGGTTGGATGGTGGTTACAGTCTCGGATGAGTGATTGTACTGTACACTGGTTGGATGGTGGATAGAGTCTCGGATGAGTGGTTGTACTGTACAGTGGTTGGATGGTGGTTACAGTCTCGGATGAGTGGTTGTACTGTAAACTGGTTGGATGGTGGTTACAGTCTTGGATGAGTGGTTGTACTGTACACGGGTTTGGGATGGTGGATAGAGTTTTGGATGAGTGGTTGTACTGTAATTGGTTGGATGGTGGTTACAGTTTTGGATGAGTGGTTGTACTGTACACTGGTTGGATGGTGGTTACAGTCTCGGATGAGTGGTTGTACTGTACACTGATTGGATGGTGGTTACAGTCTCGGATGAGTGGTTGTACTGTACAGTGGTTGGATGGTGGATAGAGTCTCGGATGAGTGGTTGTACTGTAAACTGGTTGGATGGTGGTTACAGTCTCGGATGAGTGGTTGTACTGTACAGTGGTTGGATGGTGGATAGAGTCTCGGATGAGTGGTTGTACTGTAAACTGGTTGGATGGTGGTTACAGTCTCGGATGAGTGGTTGTACTGTATAGTGGTTGGATGGTGGATAGAGTCTCGGATGAGTGATTGTACTGTAAACTGGTTGGATGGTGGTTACAGTCTTGGATGAGTGGTTGCACTGTACAGTGGTTGGATGGTGGTTACAGTCTTGGATGAGTGGTTGCACTGTACAGTGGTTGGATGGTGGTTACAGTCTTAGATGAGTGGTTGCACTGTACAGTGGTTGGATGGTGGTTACAGTCTTGGATGAGTGGTTGCACTGTACAGTGGTTGGATGGTGGATAAAGTCTCGGATGAGTGGTTGTACTGTAAACTGGTTGGATGGTGGTTACAGTCTCGGATGAGTGGTTGTACTGTACACTGGTTGGATGGTGGTTACAGTCTCGGATGAGTGGTTGTACTGTACACTGGTTGGATGGTGGATAGAGTCTCGGATGAGTGGTTGTACTGTACAGTGGTTGGATGGTGGTTACAGTCTCGGATGAGTGGTTGTACTGTAAACTGGTTGGATGGTGGTTACAGTCTCGGATGAGTGGTTGTACTGTACACTGGTTGGATGGTGGATAGAGTCTCGGATGAGTGGTTGTATTGTACACTGGTTGGATGGTGGTTACAGTCTCGGATGAGTGGTTTTTACTGTACACTGGTTGGATGGTGGTTACAGTCTCGGATGAGGGGTTGTACTGTACACTGGTTGGATGGTGGATAGAGTCTCGGATGAGTGGTTGTACTGTACAGTGGTTGGATGGTGGTTACAGTCTCGGATGAGTGGTTGTACTGTAAACGGGGTTGGGGGGGAAGTCTCGGATGAGTGGTTGTACTGTACACGGGTTTGGATGGTGGATAGAGTCTCGGATGAGTGGTTGTACTGTACACTGGTTGGATGGTGGTTACAGTCTTGGATGAGTGGTTGTACTGTACACTGGTTGGATGGTGGTTACAGTCTCGGATGAGTGGTTGTACTGTACACTGATTGGATGGTGGTTACAGTCTCGGATGAGTGGTTGTACTGTACAGTGGTTGGATGGTGGATAGAGTCTCGGATGAGTGGTTGACTGTAAACTGGTTGGATGGTGGTTACAGTCTCGGATGAGGGGTTGTACTGTACAGGGGTTGGATGGTGGATGGGTTTTGGATGAGTGGTTGTACTGTAAACTGGTTGGATGGTGGTTACAGTCTCGGATGAGTGGTTGTACTGTACAGTGGTTGGATGGTGGATAGAGTCTCGGATGAGTGATTGTACTGTAAACTGGTTGGATGGTGGTTACAGTCTTGGATGAGTGGTTGCACTGTACAGTGGTTGGATGGTGGTTACAGTCTTGGATGAGTGGTTGCACTGTACAGTGGTTGGATGGTGGTTACAGTCTTAGATGAGTGGTTGCACTGTACAGTGGTTGGATGGTGGTTAAGTCTGGATGAGTGGTTGTACTGTCAGGGGTTTGGATGGTGGATAGAGTCTCGGATGAGTGGTTGTACTGTACACGGGTTTGGATGGTGGTTGGGTTTTGGATGAGTGGTTGTACTGTACACTGGTTGGATGGTGGTTACAGTCTTGGATGAGTGGTTGCACTGTACAGTGGTTGGATGGTGGATAGAGTCTCGGATGAGTGGTTGTACTGTACAGTGGTTGGATGGTGGATAGAGTCTCGGATGAGTGGTTGTACTGTAAACTGGTTGGATGGTGGTTAGAGTCTCGGATGAGTGGTTGTACTGTACAGTGGTTGGATGGTGGATAGAGTCTCGGATGAGTGGTTGTACTGTAAACTGGTTGGATGGTGGTTACAGTCTTGGATGAGTGGTTGCACTGTACAGTGGTTGGATGGTGGTTACAGTCTTGGATGAGTGGTTGCACTGTACAGTGGTTGGATGGTGGTTACAGTCTTAGATGAGTGGTTGCACTGTACAGTGGTTGGATGGTGGATAGAGTCTCGGATGAGTGGTTGTACTGTAAACTGGTTGGATGGTGGTTACAGTCTCGGATGAGTGGTTGTACTGTACAGTGGTTGGATGGTGGTTACAGTCTTGGATGAGTGGTTGCACTGTACAGTGGTTGGATGGTGGTTACAGTCTTGGATGAGTGGTTGCACTGTACAGTGGTTGGATGGTGGTTACAGTCTTGGATGAGTGGTTGCACTGTACAGTGGTTGGATGGTGGTTACAGTCTCGGATGAGTGGTTGTACTGTACAGTGGTTGGATGGTGGTTACAGTCTTGGATGAGTGGTTGCACTGTACAGTGGTTGGATGGTGGTTACAGTCTTGGATGAGTGGTTGCACTGTACAGTGGTTGGATGGTGGTTACAGTCTTGGATGAGTGGTTGCACTTTTAAACATTTGGTTGGGGGGATGGGTTGGTTTTACAGTCTCGGATGAGGGGTTGTACTGTACACTGGTTGGATGGTGGATAGAGTCTCGGATGAGTGGTTGTACTGTACACTGGTTGGATGGTGGTTAGAGTCTCGGATGAGTGGTTGTACTGTACACTGGTTGGATGGTGGTTACAGTCTCGGATGAGTGGTTGTACTGTACACTGGTTGGATGGTGGATAGAGTCTCGGATGAGTGGTTGTACTGTACACTGGTTGGATGGTGGTTAGAGTCTCGGATGAGTGGTTGTACTGTACACTGGTTGGATGGTGGATAGAGTCTCGGATGAGTGGTTGTACTGTACACTGGTTGGATGGTGGTTAGAGTCTCGGATGAGTGGTTGTACTGTACACTGGTTGGAGGGTTTTAGATTCGGATGAGTGGTTGTACTGTACACTGGTTGGTTGGTGGATAGAGTATTGGATGAGTGGTTGTACTGTACACTGGTTGGATGGTGGTTAGAGTCTCGGATGAGTGGTTGTACTGTACACTGGTTGGATGGTGGTTAGAGTCTCGGATGAGTGGTTGTACTGTACACTGGTTGGATGGTGGATAGAGTCTCGGATGAGTGGTTGTACTGTACACTGGTTGGATGGTGGTTAGAGTCTCGGATGAGTGGTTGCACTGTACAGTGGTTGGATGGTGGTTACAGTCTTGGATGAGTGATTGTACTGTAAACTGGTTGGATGGTGGTTACAGTCTTGGATGAGTGGTTGCACTGTTCAGTGGTTGGATGGTGGTTACAGTCTCGGATGAGTGGTTGTACTGTACACTGGTTGGATGGTGGTTAGAGTCTCGGATGAGTGGTTGTATTGTACACTGGTTGGATGGTGGATAGAGTCTCGGATGAGTGGTTGTACTGTACACTGGTTGGATGGTGGATAGAGTCTCGGATGAGTGGTTGTACTGTACACTGGTTGGATGGTGGATAGAGTCTTGGATGAGTGGTTGTACTGTACACTGGTTGGATGGTGGATAGAGTCTTGGATGAGTGGTTGTACTGTACACTGGTTGGATGGTGGATAGAGTCTTGGATGAGTGGTTGTACTGTACACTGGTTGGATGGTGGATAGAGTCTCGGATGAGTGGTTGTACTGTACACTGGTTGGATGGTGGATAGAGTCTTGGATGAGTGGTTGTACTGTACACTGGTTGGATGGTGGTTAGAGTCTCGGATGAGTGGTTGTACTGTACACTGGTTGGATGGTGGTTAGAGTCTCGGATGAGTGGTTGTACTGTACATTGGTTGGATGGTTGAAGTGCTTGTTGTGACATAATCATCATGAAGGTGTGACATTTTCTTAACGTCTGTAAGTAGGTAATATATGTGTGGTTAACTTACATTTTTGGAAAATAAACATCAACCACATTCATACATGTTATGAGGCACTGTTTCAAGCATATAGGATTATACTTCACAAATGAAACACTGTAAACATGAAAATGTAATTCTTAATTTGTCTCGAAAGTAGTCAACACAACACACACACACACACACACACACACACACACACACACACACCCACCCCCCACCCACCCACACACACCCACACACACACCCACACACAAAACACACACCCCACACACCCCCACCCACACCACCCCCACACCCACCCCCAAACCCACCCACACACCCCCACCCACACCCCACACACACACCCACACCCACACAACACCCACACACACCCACACATATCCCCCCACACACCCACACCCACACCCACACACACACACACACCCACACACACACACACACACACACACACACACACACACACACACACACACACACACCACACACACAACACACCCCCCACACACACACACACACACACACACACACACACACACACACACACACACACACACACACACCCCCACACCCACACACACCCCCACACACCCCCACACACCCACAAACCCCCCACACACCTAACACCCCCAACACCCCCACCCCCCACACACACACACACACACACACACACACACACACACACACACACACACACACACACCTGCTTTTAATTTTGGGTTTAAAAAAAAACATTTAAATTTCCCAAACAAAAAAAGAAAAAGTAACCCCTTAAAAATTATTTTCACAGATTAAAGGAAGAAATAATTTTAAACAAAATTCTTTTTTTTTTAAATATTAATTTTGGAAAAATATAAAGGGGGAAAATTTTAGCTCCTCACATTTGTCTGGGATATTATTGCTCTGCCATTATATTTATATAGCCACCAGGGCGACCTTACTGCAGAATATGGTAGAGATGCTGATTGGCTCTCAGGCCAATTATGAAATAAAAACTAAGCAAGGATATTTAGTAAATGATTTACCTCAAGGAACTTTTTTGTTTTCTCCATGTACCCGTATTTCGGCTGTCTCTCACAGCCTTTTTCAGCGGACTGTATTTCATGGTCATGTCACATGACTTACATCATGTGACAATAGTCAGGCATTGGCCAGGAATTCCCACCAGTCATGCCCCAGCTGGTGTCACATCATGTAAGTCATGTGACATGACAGTGAAATTCAGTCCACTGAAGAAGGCTGTGAGAGACAGCCGAAATGTATGGAGAAAACAAAAACGTTTCTTGAGAGGTAAATCATTTACTAACATGAACCAAGAAACCGTATCACTACATTTGAAGAAAAGAAAATAAGGATATAGTTTTATAAGATAATACTACACTATTATATTAAACGTATTCAACATTAAACTTAATTCACACAAAAATAAACAGAAATACAAATTTGCAGTTGTTTTTGAAGCATGAATTATGGCAGGATTAACCTTGATTAGCTTGACTCCAAGAGGTGGCAGCACTTTTAGCCCCTCACATGGATAACATTCAGAAGCTAGCTAAGTCACCAGACTATCTTCTAGGCACATTTACACAGCCGAGAGAGAGAGAGGGGAGAGTGAGAGAGACGGAGAGAGAGGGGGAAGTGGGAGAGACAGAGAGAGAGGGAGAGTGGGAGAGACAGAGAGATAGGGGGGAGTGGGAGAGATGGAGAGAGAGGGGGAGTGGGAGAGATGGAGAGAGAGGGGGGAGTGGGAGAGATGGAGAGAGTGGGGGGAGTTGGAGAGACGGAGAGGGGGAGTGGGAGAGACGGAGAGAGGTGGAGTGGGAAAGATAGAGAGAGAGGGGGGAGTGGGAGAGACAGAGAGGGGGGAGTGGGAGAGACAGAGAGAGAGAGAGAGGGGGAGTGAGAGAGACAGAGAGAGGAGGGAGTGGGAGAGACAGAGAGAGAGAGACATGTGTCAACTGGGGCATTTTTAACCAGCAAGGTCTGATCCCATATAAAAGCCAGATATAGGCTGTAACAGAGTTACTACTTAAACTTGCATGATACTGATGTAGGTTGTTGCAGTATAACTTACATGTTATTGACATACACTGTAACAGTATAACTTGCAATTTACTGGTGTAGGCTATAACAGGTACCTTACATGTTACTGGTGTAGGCTGTAACAGGTACCTTACATGTTACTGGTGTAGGCTGTAACAGGTACCTTACATGTTACTGATGTAGGCTGTAACAGGTACCTTACATGTTACTGGTGTAGGCTGTAACAGGTACCTTACATGTTACTGGTGTAGGCTGTAACAGGTACCTTACATGTTACTGATGTAGGCTGTAACAGGGTAAATTATGTATTACTTGTGTAGGATGTAACAGTGTAACTTATATGTCACTTGTGTAGGGTGTAACAGAGTGACCTGTTACTGATGTGAGCTAGAACATGGTAACTTGTTACTGATGTAGGCTATAACAGGGTAACTTACATGTTACTGATGTGGGAAGGGTTGACAGGCACATCTCTCTGCTTACAAAATGCCTGCAGTTCTTTTATAGCTTCTTCCTTCGCCTGGTGAAATACGATCACATTTAGTAACATGTAATTGCAGCATTGTAGATTGGCATATACCTTGAAGAAGCCTAATTCAAGACCTGCTAGATTTAATATTATATTGTCAATTAAATTAATGAATCAAAGTGTGAACATTTGCAAAACAATCCAGGTTTATTTAGTAAAATTATTTAGATGTGTACTCGCCATTTACAAAGTATGAAATTGCAACAAATTCCCCAACCTGAATGTTATGAGGTTTGCCTTCACAATTGTATACAGATTGTCACTAAAATGTTGTAACACCACAATTGCACAACAGTTTGTGCCACTAAACCAGGATACTCTAGATGTTGACAAATAATTGTTTTATTAAAACTGCTTTGGTTCATGAAATGTCTCCAGGGTTTATTGAAGAATGTCTATTTAGGTGACATAGTTTTGGCAGCATACATTTACTGCAATGAGTGGTGCCATCTAGTGGATGTTTTAGCATTACACAGTATTGTGTGGTGCCATCTATTGTCGAACAATTACAATTTTCACAGTCACCCAGCAATGCACTGACAATTACTTTCAATTGATTCAATGCAAAACTAAGCTTTCTGCTATTACATACATGCAGCAAAGTTTTATGTTTGCCTTTTGACCATAAGAAAACCAGTGATAATGTAACAATACAAAGTTTGTTTGGGATTTTTTAATTTATTTATTAACCTACATCAACAATCATTTATCAAAAGGGCACTATTTGTGGATTCACCGTTTTGGATGTGTGATGATGTCACCTATAAACTATGGTCATAACTATTAGTTTTCCTGTGATACCATTGCAGTTAGGTTATTGCAAGAAAAGACAAATTTATGACAGACAAAAACGGATAGCCTTTACCTATTTTTTTATCTAAATATTACTACAAAATACGTACTAAAGAACATAAAACTAGCTTACAAATGGAACAGACCAAGGGAAGCTGGAGAAAGTCACGACTACAATATTTCAATGTGTTAAAACTGGTTTCTACTATGGCATTCTCTGCAGGTGAGTGATTCACAAATCACAGTTTTCATAGAACTGAATATTACGTACGGATGGTCGCCATTTTATTTCTGAACAAATTGAATTCCAGACAATGGGAAAATTCCAGGCTCTCAAGGCCTTGGGTTATAGCTAATGGAATTCTATGCTATTCAAGAGTACCTGTGCACCATGTAAAACATCATGTACTTCTGTCAGTAAACCCTACCCCAATTGCCCTGTCAGGAGGGGGTGGTCTATGGACGACAACTGACCTTGTTGGCGCTGAGAGTGTGAGTGAAGACAGTGATGGCATGTAGCACGGCATGGACACACGCCTCATACACCTGCATCAACAACCTACAAGTCCACAAGTACAGGTCAGTTCTTACACTGTCACACACACGCCTCATACACCTGCATCAACAACCTACAAGTCCACAAGTACAGGTCAGTCCTTACACTGTCACACACACGCCTCATACACCTGCATCAACAACCTACAAGTCCACAAGTACAGGTCAGTCTTACACTGTCACACACACGCCTCATACACCTGCATCAACAACCTACAAGTCCACAAGTACAGGTCAGTCCTTACACTGTCACACACACGCCTCATACACCTGCATCAACAACCTACAAGTCCACAAGTACAGGTCAGTCTTTACACTGTCACACACACGCCTCATACACCTGCATCAACAACCTACAAGTCCACAAGTACAGGTCAGTTCTTACACTGTCACACACACGCCTCATACACCTGCATCAACAACCTACAAGTCCACAAGTACAGGTCAGTCCTTACACTGTCACACACACGTCTCATACACCTGCATCAACAACCTACAAGTCCACAAGTACAGGTCAGTCCTTACACTGTCACACACACGTCTCATACACCTGCATCAACAACCTACAAGTCCACAAGTACAGGTCAGTCTTTACACTGTCACACACACGTCTCATACACCTGCATCAACAACCTACAAGTCCACAAGTACAGGTCAGTCTTTACACTGTCACACACACGTCTCATACACCTGCATCAACAACCTACAAGTCCACAAGTACAGGTCAGTGCTTACACTGTCACACACACATGCCTCATACACCTGCATCAACAACCTACAAGTCCACAAGTACAGGTCAGTCCTTACACTGTCACACACACGCCTCATACACCTGCATCAACAACCTACAAGTCCACAAGTACAGGTCAGTCCTTACACTGTCACACACACGCCTCATACACCTGCATCAACAACCTACAAGTCCACAAGTACAGGTCAGTCCTTACACTGTCACACACACGCCTCATACACCTGCATCAACAACCTACAAGTCCACAAGTACAGGTCAGTCCTTACACTGTCACACACACGTCTCATACACCTGCATCAACAACCTACAAGTCCACAAGTACAGGTCAGTCCTTACACTGTCACACACACGCCTCATACACCTGCATCAACAACCTACAAGTCCACAAGTACAGGTCAGTCCTTACACTGTCACACACACGCCTCATACACCTGCATCAACAACCTACAAGTCCACAAGTACAGGTCAGTCCTTACACTGTCACACACACGCCTCATACACCTGCATCAACAACCTACAAGTCCACAAGTACAGGTCAGTCCTTACACTGTCACACACACGCCTCATACACCTGCATCAACAACCTACAAGTCCACAAGTACAGGTCAGTCCTTACACTGTCACACACACGCCTCATACACCTGCATCAACAACCTACAAGTCCAAGTACAGGTCAGTCTTACACTGTCACACACACGTCTCATACACCTGCATCAACAACCTACAAGTCCACAAGTACAGGTCAGTCTTACACTGTCACACACACGCCTCATACACCTGCATCAACAACCTACAAGTCCACAAGTACAGGTCAGTCCTTACACTGTCACACACACGCCTCATACACCTGCATCAACAACCTACAAGTCCACAAGTACAGGTCAGTCCTTACACTGTCACACACACGTCTCATACACCTGCATCAACAACCTACAAGTCCACAAGTACAGGTCAGTCCTTACACTGTCACACACACGTCTCATACACCTGCATCAACAACCTACAAGTCCACAAGTACAGGTCAGTCTTTACACTGTCACACACACGTCTCATACACCTGCATCAACAACCTACAAGTCCACAAGTACAGGTCAGTCTTTACACTGTCACACACACGCCTCATACACCTGCATCAACAACCTACAAGTCCACAAGTACAGGTCAGTCTTTACACTGTCACACACACGCCTCATACACCTGCATCAACAACCTACAAGTCCACAAGTACAGGTCAGTCTTTACACTGTCACACACACGTCTCATACACCTGCATCAACAACCTACAAGTCCACAAGTACAGGTCAGTCCTTACACTGTCACACACACGCCTCATACACCTGCATCAACAACCTACAAGTCCACAAGTACAGGTCAGTGCTTACACTGTCACACACACGCCTCATACACCTGCATCAACAACCTACAAGTCCACAAGTACAGGTCAGTGCTTACACTGTCACACACACATGCCTCATACACCTGCATCAACAACCTACAAGTCCACAAGTACAGGTCAGTCCTTACACTGTCACACACACGCCTCATACACCTGCATCAACAACCTACAAGTCCACAAGTACAGGTCAGTCCTTACACTGTCACACACACGCCTCATACACCTGCATCAACAACCTACAAGTCCACAAGTACAGGTCAGTCCTTACACTGTCACACACACACGCCTCATACACCTGCATCAACAACCTACAAGTCCACAAGTACAGGTCAGTCCTTACACTGTCACACACACGCCTCATACACCTGCATCAACAACCTACAAGTCCACAAGTACAGGTCAGTCCTTACACTGTCACACACACGCCTCATACACCTGCATCAACAACCTACAAGTCCACAAGTACAGGTCAGTCCTTACACTGTCACACACACGCCTCATACACCTGCATCAACAACCTACAAGTCCACAAGTACAGGTCAGTCCTTACACTGTCACACACACGCCTCATACACCTGCATCAACAACCTACAAGTCCACAAGTACAGGTCAGTCCTTACACTGTCACACACACGCCTCATACACCTGCATCAACAACCTACAAGTCCACAAGTACAGGTCAGTTCTTACACTGTCACACACACGCCTCATACACCTGCATCAACAACCTACAAGTCCACAAGTACAGGTCAGTCCTTACACTGTCACACACACGCCTCATACACCTGCATCAACAACCTACAAGTCCACAAGTACAGGTCAGTCCTTACACTGTCACACACACGCCTCATACACCTGCGTCAACAACCTACAAGTTCACAAGTACAGGTCAGTCCTTACACTGTCACACACACGCCTCATACACCTGCGTCAACAACCTACAAGTCCACAAGTACAGGTCAGTCCTTACACTGTCACACACACGCCTCATACACCTGCATCAACAACCTACAAGTCCACAAGTACAGGTCAGTTCTTACACTGTCACACACACGCCTCATACACCTGCATCAACAACCTACAAGTCCACAAGTACAGGTCAGTTCTTACACTGTCACACACACGCCTCATACACCTGCATCAACAACCTACAAGTCCACAAGTACAGGTCAGTTCTTACACTGTCACACACACGCCTCATACACCTGCATCAACAACCTACAAGTCCACAAGTACAGGTCAGTCTTACACTGTCACACACACGCCTCATACACCTGCGTCAACAACCTACAAGTTCACAAGTACAGGTCAGTCCTTACACTGTCACACACACGCCTCATACACCTGCATCAACAACCTACAAGTCCACAAGTACAGGTCAGTTCTTACACTGTCACACACACGCCTCATACACCTGCATCAACAACCTACAAGTCCACAAGTACAGGTCAGTCCTTACACTGTCACACACACGCCTCATACACCTGCATCAACAACCTACAAGTCCACAAGTACAGGTCAGTTCTTACACTGTCACACACACGCCTCATACACCTGCGTCAACAACCTACAAGTCCACAAGTACAGGTCAGTTCTTACACTGTCACACACACGCCTCATACACCTGGAAACCACAAATACAAGACAGGCAGTCACCTGTACACAGTCATACGCACAAAAATACAAGAAGTCAGGTCACTTACACTGTCACACACACGCCTCATACACCTGCATCAACAACTACAAGTCCACAAGTACAGGTCAGTCCTTACACTGTCACACACACGCCTCATACACCTGCATCAACAACCTACAAGTCCACAAGTACAGGTCAGTGCTTACACTGTCACACACACGCCTCATACACCTGCATCAACAACCTACAAGTCCACAAGTACAGGTCAGTTCAGTCAACGCTTACACTGTCAAAAACACAAACACAATCGGTCAGTTACACTTGACACTGCGTCAACAACCTACAAGTCCACAAGTACAGGTCAGTCCTTACACTGTCACACACACGCCTCATACACCTGCATCAACAACCTACAAGTCCACAAGTACAGGTCAGTCCTTACACTGTCACACACACGCTCATACACCTGCATCAACAACCTACAAGTCCACAAGTACAGGTCAGTCCTTACACTGTCACACACACGCCTCATACACCTGCATCAACAACCTACAAGTCCACAAGTACAGGTCAGTTCTTATACTGTCATACAGACGTGATTTGACCAGAGTGATTTTGGCTTCCTGAAAGTGTCTAGGAACAGGGAGTAGAGTTCCTCGTTGGAGATCATAATTAAACAGGACACATATTTCGAGTGACACAGACAAGAGAGGCAGGAGGAAGACATAGACGGAGAAATGGGAGGATGACAGACGGGGAGACGGGAGGGAGACACAGACAGGGGAGACGGAAAGAATATACAGACAGGGGAAACGGGAGGAAGACACAGACAGGGGAGACGGAAAGAATATACAGACAGGGGAAATGGGAGGAAGACACAGACATGGGAGACAGAAAGAATATACAGACAGGGGAAACGGGAGGAAGACACAGACAGGGGAGACGGAAAGAATATACAGACGGGGAAACAGGAGGAAGACACAGACAGGGGAGACGGAAAGAATATACAGACAGGGGAGACGGGAGGAAGACACAGACAGGGGAGACGGAAAGAATATACAGACAGGGGAGACGGGAGGAAGACACAGACAGGGCAGATGGAAAGAATATACAGACAGGGGAAACGGGAGGAAGACACAGACAGGGCAGACGGAAAGAATATACAGACAGGGGAGACGGGAGGAAGAAACAGACAGGGGAGACGGAAAGAATATACAGACAGGGGAAACGGGAGGAAGACACAGACAGGGGAGACGGAAAGAATATACAGACAGGGGAGACGGAGGAAGACACAGACAGGGGAGACGGAAAGAATATACAGACAGGGGAGACGGGAGGAAGACACAGACAGGGGAGACGGAAAGAATATACAGACAGGGGAGACGGCAGGAACAAACAGACGGGGGAGACGGAAAGAATATACAGACAGGGGAGACGGCAGGAAGAAACAGACAGGGGAGACGGAAAGAATATACAGACAGGGGAGACGGCAGGAAGAAACAGACAGGGGAGACGGAAAGAATATACAGACAGGGGAGACGGGAGGAAGAAACAGACAGGGGAGACGGAAAGAATATACAGACAGGGAGAGCGGCAGGAAGAAACAGACGGGGGAGACGGAAAGAATATACAGACAGGGGAGACGGGAGGAAGAAACAGACGGGGGAGACGGAAAGAATATACAGACAGGGGAGACGGGAGGAAGAACAGACGGGGGAGACGGAAAGAATATACAGGCAGGGGAAATGGGAGGAAGACACAGACAGGGGAGACGGAAAGAATATACAGACAGGGGAGACTGGGAGGAAGACACAGACAGGGGAGACGAAAGAATATACAGACAGGGGAGACGGGAGGAAGAAACAGACAGGGGAGACGGAAAGAATATACAGACAGGGGAGACAGGAGGAAGACACAGACAGGGGAGATGGAAAGAATATACAGACAGGGGAGACGGGAGGAAGACACAGACAGGGGAGACGGAAAGAATATACAGACAGGGGAGACGGGAGGAAGATACAGACGGGGGAGACAGAAAGAATATACAGACAGGGGAAATGGGAGGAAGACACAGACGGGGAGACGGGAGGAAGACAGAGACAGGGGAGATGGAACGAATATAAAGACAGGGGAGACAGGAGAAATACACAGACAGGGGAGACGGAAAGAATATAAAGACAGGGGAGACAGGAGAAAGACACAGACAGGGGAGACGGAAAGAATATAAAGGCAGGGGAGACAGGAGAAAGACACAGACAGGGGAGACGGAAAGAATATAAAGACAGGGGAGACAGGAGAAAGACACAGACAGGGGAGACGGAAAGAATATAAAGGCAGGGGAGACAGGAGAAAGACACAGACAGGGGAGACGGAAAGAATATAAAGACAGGGGAGACGGGAGAAAGACACAGACAGGGGAGACGGAAAGAATATAAAGACAGGGGAGACAGGAGAAAGACACAGACAGGGGAGATGGAAAGAATATAAAGACAGGGGAGACAGGAGAAAGACACAGACAGGGGAGACGGAAAGAATATAAAGACAGGGGAGACAGGAGAAAGACACAGACAGGGGAGACGGAAAGAATATAAAGACAGGGGAGACAGGAGAAAGACACAGACAGGGGAGATAGAAAGAATATACAGACAGGGGAGACAAAAGAGACAGGGAGACGATTAACCAATATTACATGAATTCAGGGCCCTTACATGATATGTCGACTGGTGACGCTTACACTAGGAATGAAATAAAAACATGGTGCCTACATGTTGTCAAAGTCACTTACAGGTAGTACAAACATCATGCCCTTACATGGTTGATACGGGCTTAACTCGTGCCCTTACATGATATGTCACATGGTGCCCTTACATGATATGTCACGTGGTGCCCTTACATGATATGTCACATGGTGCCCTTACATGATATGTCACATGGTGCCCTTACATGATGTCACATGGTGCCCTTTCATGATATGTCACGTGGTGCCCTTACATGATATGTCACGTGGTGCCCTTACATCATATGTCACGGGTGCCCTTTCATGATATGTCATATGGTGCCCTTACATCATATGTCACGTGGTGCCCTTACATCATATGTCATGTGGTGCCCTTACATCATATGTCATGTGGTGCCCTTACATCATATCTCATGTGGTGCCCTTACATCATATGTCATGTGGTGCCCTTACATCATATGTCATGTGGTGCCCTTACATCATATGTCACTGGTGCCCTTACATCATATGTCATGTGGTGCCCTTACATCATATGTCACTTGGTGCCCTTACATCATATGTCATGTGGTGCCCTTACATCATATGTCATGTGGTGCCCTTACATCATATGTCATGTGGTGCCCTTACATCATATGTCACGTGGTGCCCTTACATCATATGTCATGTGGTGCCCTTACATCATATGTCACGTGGTGCCCTTACATCAGATGTCATGTGGTGCCCTTACATCATATGTCACATGGTGCTCTTACATCATATGTCATGTGGTGCCCTTATATCATATGTCACATGGTGCCCTTACATCATATGTCACATGGTGCCCTTACATCATACACTTTTCTCTATGCTGTATACTGTACCATAACACCATTATTATGTAACACAACACATGGTGCCCCTACACCATATACTTTCCATTATACCACATACTGCACTATTTCACCATATGCTGAATATATTATGATCAGCGTCAATATCATCGGATTGGTGTTAGAATAAATGAAGCTCATACTGATAACACTGATATTCAACAAACAATCCTCACTAAACATCAGTGCACACACTCCGACAAAATATCCTTCTACAAAGACACATGTTCAGTATGGATGACTGTCTATCCTCGTTACAAAGTTCAACCAAGATGATGAAAGTAAATCCTGACTGTCATTCCTGAAATCCCTTTAGTCTGATGACGTTGCCAGAAAATCCCTTCAATCAGCACATTAAAACAGTTTGACAGAAAACACATAAAAAAGCAGACCATCTTCCAAACCAGTGAGATGCTAGGTTGATTGTCTGATAAAGATTCTTCACAAAGCAGTACGTTGCACCCAGCAGGTTTACTCCTTTCAATGACTATTATATTGTGAATTCCAGTAATATAGGTCGGGCAAATAAAGAAACCAGCAATTATATATAACAGTTAAAACATCATAATTACGATATCTCTTTTTGGGTGAGTACAACGGAGGCATTTACCATGATATCTGAATAACAAACTCTACTGACCTCTGTATAACAATCTCTGTACAGATCTCCAAACCAAAGATCTGTAACACAATCTCTTACCCTGATCTGTGTACAACAATATATGTAACATGATCTCTGTACCTCAATATTTTTTTTATATACAAGGCTGAACTCTGTACACTTATCATGGTACATGGGTGGTGCCATGTACTGGATCATTTCATGCTACTATATGCGGTTTTATTCTATTCATTATATCTGTATTTATTTGCAATTATACTGGGTGTTTCTGAGTTAGCAACTCTTGGAGAATGTGTACAAGCGTAATGAGAAGTGCAGAGTGGGAGCTTCTCACAAAAACATTCTGTAGGGCTAATGTTTTCTTTGGTCAACAAACCAGTACCACTGCATGTGGAAAAACCCTGTCTCCAGTCTACACCAGATAGACAGAACAGCTCTAGTCAGATTCTCCAGAAGGTAAATTATTCCAAGAAGTTACCATTTTCATGGAACTTAACTAAACTTGGACAGTATAGCCACCACCTCAACAGTCAGTCCTTAAATGTTGATTATATTTATCTAAGGGAAAACACATTTACTATGGCTTCTTTGCATGCTATTGGCTTCCTTTCAAAACACAAGTGACTTATACATCCGGCACTCACACCGCAAAGTGATATTGATCCATTTTTTCAGCACCACTACAATTTATCTAGTGGTTAAATCAGCGGTGAATATCTTGATACCACCGCAAAATGTCACCGCGGGACCGAGTCACCAAGTGAATCAGTCTACGACTGTCGCTGTCTAACGACGTCCTTCATTTGAATGCCGCGAAAATAACCACAATGAATGGCTACGTCCTGAATGCCTGGTCAAGCAACATCATCGACAATCTCATTTCAGCAGCCTGAATGTCAGGTCTGACACAGACTGGACACAGAGTGGACACAGACAGTGGATGAAGAGTGGACAGACTGGACACAGACTGGACACAAAGTGGACATTCTGGTGGTTGCAGACATGTTTCATACATTAAACCACAAGGCATACAAAGTTCAACTGCTAATAGTTACCTAACACACCTGATTTTGTGAACTTCCAGCTAATAATTACCTAACAGAATTCAACTGATTATGTGAACTTCCTACTAATAATTACCTAACAGAATTCAACTGATTATGTTAACTTCCTGCTAATAATTACCTAACAGAATTCAACTGATTATATGAACTTCCTACTAATAATTATCTAACAGAATTCAACTGATTATGTGAACTTCCTGCTAATAATTACCTAACAGAATTCAACTGATTATGTGAACTTCCTGCTAATAATTACCTAACAGAATTCAACTGATTATGTGAACTTCTTACTAATAATTACCTAACAGAATTCAACTGATTATGTGAACTTCCTGCTAATAATTATCTAACAGAATTCAACTGATTATGTTAACTTCCTGCTAATAATTACCTAACAGAATTCAACTGATTATATGAACTTCCTACTAATAATTATCTAACAGAATTCAACTGATTATGTGAACTTCCTGCTAATAATTACCTAACAGAATTCAACCGATTATGTGAACTTCCTGCTAATAATTATCTAACAAAGTTCAATCGATTATGTTAACTTCCTGCTAATAATTACCTAACAGAATTCAACTGATTATATGAACTTCCTACTAATAATTATCTAAAGGAATTCAACTGATTATGTGAACTTCCTGCTAATAATTACCTAACAGAATTCAACCGATTATGTGAACTTCCTGCTAATAATTATCTAACAAAGTTCAATCGATTATGTTAACTTCCTGCTAATAATTACCTAACAGAATTCAACTGATTATATGAACTTCCTACTAATAATTATCTAACAGAATTCAACTGATTATGTGAACTTCCTGCTAATAATTATCTAACAGAATTCAACTGATTATGTGAACTTCCTGCTAATAATTATCTAACAGAATTCAACTGATTATGTGAACTTCTTACTGATAATTACCTAACAGAATTCAACTGATTATGTGAACTTCCTACTAATAATTATCTAACAGAATTCAACTGATTATATGAACTTCCTGCTAATAATTATCTAACAGAATTCAACTGATTATGTGAACTTCCTACTGATAATTACCTAACAGAATTCAACTGATTATGTGAACCTGCTAATAATTAATTACCTAACAAAGTTTAAATTATTATGTGAACCTCCTGTTAATAAAAACCTAAGAGAGTTCATATTATTATGTGAACCTCCTGCTTATAATTAATTACCTAGCAAAGTTAAAATTATTATGTGAACCTCCTGCTAATAATTACCTAACAAAGTTCAACTGATTCTGTGAACCTTTTGCTAATAATTACCTAACAAAGTTCAACTGATTCTGTGAACTTCTGTGAACCTACTGCTAATAATTACCTGACAAAGTTCAACTGATTCTATGAACCTTTTGCTCAGATAATTACCTAACAAAGTTAAACTGATTCTGTGAACTTCTGTGAACCTACTGCTAATAATTACCTGACAAAGTTGAAAACTGACTGTAAATTTCCTGCTAATAACTACACAACTGGGACAGACAACATCCATTCAATGAACATGTTATGATGTGCACATTATATATGTAAATTATGTGTCTTCTATTCAATGTGACACTCAACATACAAAGCGTCTTGTACGTATTGAAAGTACTGCACAAATAAAGATAAATTATATCCCTTAAACAGACCACATGTACTTTGTAGTCTTCATTACTTTTGTAGTATGTTAAGATCATTGAGGTTATTGATTGGAAATTACTACTTAAAGCACCAGTTTTGTATTTATTTTGTTTTGTGTTTATTTGACTATACAGTGAGAAGACAAACAAACTGCTGTTGATGCGTGTGTGGCTGAACTGACTCTAATAAAATCAATTCAAACTCCATCAGCCCATCCATCAGTGGTGATTTTCTCCAAGTCACAAACAAAGCATGCTTCTGTAACCACCGTGTGAGGCCATCATAAACTAATTACTGTGACTTCACTGCACATAAGTCATTTATAATCTACAGCACGTCTCTCGGAAAAAAAACAATTATTCTCCTACTTGATTTCGACACTGTCAACCTATATCAGGGATTCGTCCACAATTTCTCAGAATATATATATAGCACTATTACTCAATACATATTTGTCAAAATTCCCTGCAGGATATAATGGAATTACTACCATTATTATTCACAACACATTTAGCTTCATCAGCCACTCCAGTTCTTGAAGGATCTCATATAAATCCCGTAAATAAATCCATATAAATGCGCCGCTGTCATTTTCACTCTCAATTTACAAACTGAGCGATCGCCATGGCAACGACCAGGCTGTGGCAGCTGGGATGAGTGATGGGTGGGCTCAGTAATCAGGCTGGAGTTCATACTGAGTGACATCACTGGGACAGGTCTGTATCAGTTAGTTCTGGTGACAGCAGTCACACTGCACTACAGTGTCACTTGTATGTCACAGGCTGGTGTCAGCATAGTGACATTATGACAGGGTCATGTTGTCGTCGTGTGTGAATAGTCACTGGAGTCTCCAGGGTCAATGAGACACGTATGGTGACACTGGGAACTTGTCACAAACAAACCAGCTGAGGTAGTGGTTGCTACGACGACTGCTTCACTAAACCACACAGCAGCAGCCGTGGGACAATATCAGCACAGAAGGGGAGACATCTCAAGTGTCACCTTGGGGTAACTACAGGACAGCTTCCCCCCCAGGTGATGCTAGCAAAAGGTAAGAGTTAATAACCCCAGGGTAACTACAGGACAGGGTGATGCTTGGAAAAGGTAAGAGTTGGTAACCTCAGGGTAACTACAGGACAGGGTGATGCTAGGAAAAGGTAAGAGTTGGTAACCCCAGGGTAACTACAGGACAGGGTGATGCTAGGAAAAGGTAAGAGTTGGTAACCTCAGGGTAACTACAGACTGGGGATGTTAGGATTAGGTAACCGTGGGTAACACAAACAACTGTTACTACAGGACAGGGTGACATTAAGATAAGGCAAAAGTAGATAACATCAGGATAGGGTGACACCAGGATAAAAAAGGTAAGGGTGTATTAAATTACCTCAGGGTAAATACAGGGTAATGTCGGGATATGTAAGATACCACCCCAGGATAAGGCAAAAGTAGGTAGCCTTAAGGGTAAACAAGGTATATATATAGTGGGTAACCCAAGGGTAACTATATAGGACAGGGTGATATTGGGATAAGGTGAGAGTGGATAACCCCTCAATACAACTACAATACAGTGTGTGTATGTATGCATGTAAGTGTGTGATTTAAATGTAATTACCCCAAGATAACTACTATAGAAATAGGGTGGTACGGGTGGGTATAACCCCAGGGCAATTACAGGACAGGGTGACACTGGGATAAGGTAGGAGTGCATGGGTAACACCATGCATGTCTGCAACTGTACATGTGAGCTAGTTTACACTTGAATACATTATATACATTTGTGTATACATTTGTGTACACATGGATGGATGATTACATGCCTGTGTGCATATGCGAATGCATGCGCATCATATATGTGCAATTGTTCTGACTTTATTGTGCCACTGAGCTTATAGACCGTCTGAGGATAATGGCGCCAAAGATGTCATTATTGCATGTGCATTGGTGCCACGTCTTCGTCATTCTGGCAAAGACACTGGCAATGACAGAGTCTATTCAGCCTATCGAGTGGATCTGTCATCTGTCTTGTGACGTAAACTGCCATCTTGATACATTCATATGTCACATTCTAATATAAACAATCCCAAACAGCATTTTTCTTATGAGATCTATTATGTTGTCGCAATGACTATATTAAATCATAATATAGACTTATATATACATAATATATATATATATATATATATATATATATATATATATATATATATATATATATATATATATATATATATATATATATATATACATATAATATATATATATATTTTAAAATATATAAAATGCTATAACAAGAATACATTGTTGAAATATAATACACCAACACCATCAATAAAACTAAATATGAAACGTGATAAAACATGATAAAATGTTAAGAAACTGGACACTATTACTGTAAAAAAACAGAGTTTTGATGGGCATGTCGATGATTAATTAGCATTCATGATGGTTAACGTCATTAAATAGCTATTCTCCAAAAAGAATGACCACAAGTGCAGTAGAACTTGTGCTCCAACTGAACTTCCACTGGACTGAGCCACTACTGCTGGTCAGTCTACTGACCACTCAACAAACAGATTACCAGTAGATGGTGACAACAGATTAACCTAATCTGGGATGCCCAGATGTAATATGGCACACATGAACTGTAGGACTGGCCAATCAATATATACTGTGTGTATTAGGAATCAAGACTTTTATGGGGAACATCACTAGAGCGGGTTCAATCACATTACCCCTTCAGCGCCCTGTAATGAGCAGAGCTTCTAATACCTTTAGGGCCGTCAGGCTTGACGATAATAGACCATTTGCCCTGTCACAATCCATTTTCTAGGTAATGTCAATGATCGGAGAACAAAGTCTACACATGTCAGCCAAACTAAATATATCTACAGAAGTTACAGTAAAAGAAACATCAATATTAATAGGCGATCAAATAAAAAGAAAGTTTTTATTTAGCACAGTATCCAATCCCCAAGGCTGCGTAAAGTTCCCGGCAGATTTTTTCAGTCAAACACCCTCTTGGTTTCACTGGGAAGCATCCAGCCAGGATGCAATTAATGTTCAAAGACTATTCATACACAAATATCCCCACTGCCTAGAGCCAGGTACTCAGTCATGCAACTGAGTGAATTGGAGTAATGTAGAGTGAAAAAACTTGCCATAGGATTAACATGGCAGCACGGGATTCAAACCCGGGTTCCTTAGTCAAGAGTCTGAAGCTTAGACATTGCATCACTGCACTATAATGCCCATAAATTGAAGATTGTGTAAATGTTGTGTATGTATAGTGATACACCTGGCATGCTAAGAGATTTCTACATACACACGGTGTATACCTAATGTTATTATTATAATACGATTGGAGAATAATCACCATGTACATTTAAAACAAAGTATGTCTATTACAAATTCTGTCTACTGCTCCTGTACATTCTTTATTTTTCAATTCACTGTTTGCTATTGCAGTATGCTTAGTTATTATGTAAGTAGGAAGAATGAACATGAAGAGAATTAAACAAATTATGAAGAGGAATGAAGACAAAGTTATCTTGTGGCTTGTCTTGTATTTAATATACGATACAAAGAATGAAAAAATGTGACTGACGTGGAGGATTATTGTCACAGTACTATTTTTACATGCATGCATCATTGTATGCATAAAGCATGCATGTGTAACCATGAAAATAGCTTATAAATGCATGCTCACATGTGTAGATTCATGCATGTGTGAGTGCTTAGTGCCTGTATGTGGACATGTGGGCATGCAATGCTCATGCCATGTGTGAGTGCATTTGTGGTGTGTGTGTATGTGTGTGTGTGTGTGTGTGCGTGTGCCTGTGTGCGTGTGTGCGTGTGTGCGTGTGTGCTTGTGTGCGTGTGTGCGTGTGTGCGTGTGTGCGTGTGTGCGTGTGTGCGTGTGTGCGTGTGTGTGTGTTGTGTGTGGGTGTGTGTGTGTGTTTTAAATGTACACTGTCATTACTCTCTTGATTCTAGGTCTATGGAAGAATTCCCTGGATGATGTCAAGGTGAATGAAAGTCACCAATTTGACTGCCTTGGTGATTTTGTCAATAGCATTCTATCATTAACCCAATCAGGACACATCAGGACACAATGACACATCAGGACACCATGTCGGAGACATACACTGTGCCACAGCCATTCATGCCTGACATTACTCTCCTTCGCGACCTTGGCAACGTCTCGTACAAAATGGCCGCTAACTGTGGCGAGCCCTGTCAAAATGTCAGTCACATTGGTCAGGTGACCGACACCGACATTGACGTGTGGCAAACTGTGGTTCAAGATGCGTCATTTGTCACCTTCCCTGTCATCGTCACATGGGGAATTCTCGCTGGGTTCGCAAGTGTCATAGTGATGTCATCACGCCGTCATGACAGTGAGCATGGCTTCCTTCAGGCCTACTCTGTCACCTGTGTGCTACTTCTTATGTGTGGCGCAGCAGTCAAACTCGAGGACTACATTGGACACAGCAATACGTATCAATACGCCTATGGATACCTGACAACAGTACATTCGTGGTTTGCATACAGTGCCCTCTGGATTCTGGTTGTCGCGACGTTGGAGCGGCACTCGATCGTGGCGAGACATTCACATTTGGACAACGGTCAAAGGTGTGGACAGACACAGGCGGGGATAGTGTCCGGTGTTGTTTTTTGTATCAGCCTCATTAGTTCCCTGCCACAGCTGTGGGCCTACGAGACAGTGGAGGTGTACGATTACACGACCAATCAAACACTGGTCATCTCCCATGTATCTGATGCAACAAACACACCCGAATACAACACAGTGTATTTCTGGTACGTCGTCACAATCACCGTACTTCTGCCATATCCCATGTTGCTCGTTAAACTGGTGCTAATCACAAGCGGAATAAAACGTTCCCGCAAGCTGTTGACGAAATGGCCGGTAAAGTACGGATCGGGGAACGTGCTCCATCGCAAAATCACAGAAGAGATTCACCTAAGTCAGTTTTTTGTCATTAACGCTGCGCTGTATCTCCTTCTCACGGGACCATTCATTATGTCGAACATCATCGATCATCTCAATCCTCAATGGCAGCTCCAGGAAAACCAAATCTACGTTGGATTACACAGCATTGCCGAGTTCTTATTTTACTTCCATTTCACACTTCCATTTCCTCTCTTGTGCAGTTATAATGACACATTTCGACGCTCACTGCTAAAAATCACCCACTGCTGCACATGTCAGTGTAGCAAACAACCGCCAAAGAGACAGTTCAAATATGGACCGCCCAAAAACCAGAAGGTCGTGACCTTCCTTGACCCCTGACTGTATACACATGCATCTTTCTTTTACTATGACCTGAACTGTTTACATGAATGTAATACTTTCAGTGATATTACTAACATGGTGTTTCATGTTTAATGAAGACCTTGTCTCAGACTATCAATATTCCTGTATACATATTGTATATTTATAATAATGTTAATTTAAAGATGGTGCCAAAGTTTATGATCAGTTTACACATAGAACTGATATAATAATCAAACATTATATACACATAAGACTCTGGTAAACTATGGTCAATGGGCTATGTCCCAGGAGGGACGATGGCATAAGTATATATTAGTATTAAAAACAACATGAATGTGGCAACAGCCAAATAAAGGTGAACTCTCAAAGCTGTTCCCCCTCCAGAGACTACTTGTATGTTGTTTGTTTATTTTATGCTCAATTTATACTCGGACAAGCCGCCAATGACTAGAACAGTGCTCTTTGTTGCAAGCAACCAACCAACCAACCAAAATTCCCAAACCTGCCATTCACTCTGATTTTGTAATCAGTGATCTACGCATAGAATCTGATTATAAAATACATCATGTCATTATTAGACTGTTACTTTGGCATGCTAAGGTATTTTTGTAATTGTTGTCAACTTTTATTTAGTATATTACAGGTGTTTGGCATAAAAACCAAAATCAGACCATCTAAAAAGTGAAGATATAAAATGTGAGGATGTTTACAAGAAAGAATGTCATCAGGACTGATAGTAACAAACACAGTTTTCGTGCAAGAGAAACTGTCATCACGTTTTATAAATAGAAAATACGTAAAAACCCATCAATATATTTCATTGCTTAGTAAACAGTCCTTTTGTTGACACTTGTGATATACCTAGGATCACCTCAATTTTGTTGTTTTAACTACACTTATGCCGCAGTTCACTATATGGCCAATCCATGTCATTCCATACCTACCGTTTTTTTAAATATTATATTTAGTGCACATTTCATGTCCAAACAACATTTTGGATTGCATTAACATGAGCGGTTATATACAGTTTGCTACACAGTAAGTAGAAACTTTAAGTCTACAAATCAGTGGACACCAACATGACCTTGCAACATTTGTCCTAATGATTAAACAATATGCCACTCAGTGACACCAAAACACATGTTTATAAGTCATCTTCCAAGCCATAAAACAAACTACTGAAACAGGATACATAGTTTTCAACCAGTCACAGCGCGACACTTTTTTTTCCAATTTCAAGTGAGGCTACAAAGGTCAGAGGTCACCTAATGAAGGCACCCCCTCTGAGGCCTAGCCTCTGGAGGGGGAGACTTAAAATCACCTCACCCCAGCAGTTATTGACACAATCTAGAAGCCTCACACATCGACCAGACAGCTGTGTTTCTTCACCAGATGGAGCCACCTGAACATTTCTGTGAAATGGCGACGACTTCGCATCGTTGGTTTGGTCAGACGTCGTAACTGATCACATGACAGTAAACATTATCTTAAGTGTTTGTTGGAAATGCCATCAATTTGGTTGTTCTTTGAAAGGTCTGCACTAAATAGCTGCCTTGTTATGTCAGTGATTGCAGGATTTGTCTGGGAAATGTCTACTCAAGTTACTGTAGAATTACTTCTGGAGAAATGAATTACTTTATGTTTATTACTATTCTTTCATTCCCGTCCCTCCCTACTCCTCCCTCTTCTATCCTACCTTCTCCCTGTTTCTCTTTCCACCCTGCCCTACTCCTTCTCATATCTTCTCTCCTACCTTCCATACCCCTCCTATCCTCCCCTTTCCATCCTCCACTCTCATCCTGTATCTTCCTCCACCCTGGCTACTCCTTCCTATCCTTCCATTGACTCTCCCTCCAGCCCATATTCCTCCTTGTCCCACCTTCCTCCTCCCTCTAACACACCTGAGCCATGCCCACCTGGCCCAGATGTCAGACGTACCTGGATGGGGGAGACAGCCGCTCATGAAGAAGTAGGTGCGAGAACAGGTGATGGGACTGCGTGGTGACACTGCCTGACACACCTGGTGACATAGACATGATGTGTTAGTACAAATGACACTGCCTGACACACCTGGTGACATAGACATGATGTGTTAGTACAAATGACACTGCCTGACACACCTGGTGACATAGACATGATGTGTTAGTACAAATGACACTGCCTGACACACCTGGTGACATACATGACATGTCAGTACAGGTGACCCAGCTTGAGACACCTGTTGACATACATACAATGTGTCAGTAGTACAGGTGACACAGAACAAAGTGACAACGTTTTAAACTGTCTTCAATTCTTGTCTCAATTTTTCCACCAGAAATTAATGTTGGCTAGCTCAGAGAACTTGTGAGTGAGACATTGTTCTACATGATTCTGTATGATAGAGACATCGCCACATTACGTGTATTTAGATTCATCCCAGCACACATGCACGCAGTAATGTGTAAATAATATAGACAAACCAACAGCATGTCATGTCTTTCTACAGCCATAAACATATTTAATGTATCTGCCAGCATCACAGCTTTCAAAGTTTACAACATTACTCCACTGTATACTGTGTAGTGCCCTTTCCATGTTCTTGTAGCTGGCCTAACACAGACTCACCGCACCAACTCACCATGTGTAGTGCACCTTCCATGTTCTTGTAGCTGACACAACACTGACTCACTGCACCAACTCACCGTGTGTAGTGCACCTTCCATGTTCTTGTAGCTGACACAACACTGACTCACTGCACCAACTCACCGTGTGTAGTGCACCTTCCAAGTTCTTGTAGCTGACACAACACTGACTCACTGCACCAACTCACCGTGTGTAGTGCACCTTCCATGTTCTTGTAGCTGACACAACACTGACTCACTGCACCAACTCACCGTGTGTAGTGCACCTTCCATGTTCTTGTAGCTGACACAACACTGACTCACCGCACCAACTCACCGTGTGTAGTGCACCTTCCAAGTTCTTGTAGCTGACACAACACTGACTCACCGCACCAACTCACCGTGTGTAGTGCCCCTTCCATGTTCTTGTAGCTAGCACAACACTGACTCACCGCACCAACTCACCATGTGTAGTGCACCTTCCGTGTTCTTGTAGCTGACACAACACTGACTCACCGCACCAACTCACCGTGTGTAGTGCACCTTCCGTGTTCTTGTAGCTGCCACAACACTGACTCACCGCACCAACTCACCGTGTGTAGTGCACCTTCCAAGTTCTTGTAGCCGACACAACACTGACTCACTGCACCAACTCGCCATGTGTAGTGCACCTTCCATGTTCTTGTAGCTGACACAACACTGACTCACCGCACCAACTCACCGTGTGTAGTGCACCTTCCATGTTCTTGTAGCTGACACAACACTGACTCACCGCACCAACTCACCGTGTGTAGTGCACCTTCCATGTTCTTGTAGCTGGCACAACACTGACTCACCGCACCAACTCACCATGTGTAGTGCATCTTCCATGTTCTTGTAGCTGACACAACACTGACTCACCGCACCAACTCACCATGTGTAGTGCACCTTCCATGTTCTTGTAGCTGACACAACACTGACTCACCGCACCAACTCACCGTGTGTAGTGCACCTTCCATGTTCTTGTAGCTGGCACAACACTGACTCACTGCACCAACTCACCATGTGTAGTGCACCTTCCATGTTCTTGTAGCTGACACAACACTCACTCACCGCACCAACTCACCGTGTGTAGTGCACCTTCCATGTTCTTGTAGCCGTAGTGGCAACATGTATCGATCAATCTTTTTGTTTACTTTCTGACCTAACCATGAAAACAACTTCTTACAGTCGCCAAACTTAGTCCTCACACATCTTATGTACATATACACACATTAGGTTAAATCATTTAAATTCCTCTAAAGAATAAAATATTCTTCTAAATGAAAAAACAAAATTTTATTTGTTTTAATAATGTTTGTGATTTTATTGTGTAACCTAGTGTATGTGTATATAAGATATGTGAGGAACAGTTTGTTGGTTCTATATTATCGTTTTCATAGATAGGTCAGCAGTGGGGAGCGGTGGTCGCGCGGTAGAGTGCCGGACTTTCAATCGAAGGGACAGTGGTTCAATCCAACCTACCGCCGTTTCGAAACTTAGGCAATTTCGTTCACATTTGCCTGTGTCTTTCAGAAGAGACATTATAAGCCGGTGGTCCTTTCCATCTGGTGTCTATGCCAGGGGAAGTAAAAGATCCCACACAGGGGGTAAATGTGTAACTTAGCTATAGTGGACTCACTAATTCTAGAGAACTCCTGCATTAGCCCATGTTTGGGCTGTTTGGAGGAAACCACCGGAGACCAGAAAGTAAACGACCACCCGGGACTGATTTTGCAGTGATCGATTGTCAGAGGACATTATTCATGAAGGAAAAAATCTGAGCGATATTCATTTATATAGCTGTGTATTTTCAAATCAAATAGTGGAAAAGGGCTCGAATATTCAAAATTTCGAATGAATCAAATTTCATCCTAACTTTACAACTCACCACGTGTAGTGCACCTTCTGTGTCCTTGTTGCTGACACAGCACTGACTCACAGCACCAATTTAACTCACCATGTTTAGTGCACCTTCTGTGTCGTTGTTCCTGACACACAGCACTGACTCAGCACAGCAACTCACCATGTGTAGTGCACCTTCTGTGTCCTTGTAGCTGACACAGCACTGAGTGCCACTGCGGGGCCTCAGTGCACTCTGCAGCACTGTGTGACTAGTGCTGGCCCCAAACAGCACCGCGGGTTGCCTGCTGCATGGCAGACTGCAAGGTCAAGGACAACTGGGTCACAGGTCACATCAACTGTCAAGATACATTTACCGAATGCACTTAAATGTAAATTGTTATAAATGCAGTATCCAGTGCTCAGGACTGCTCAAAGCTTAACTTCTCTTGGAAGCATGACCAGCCATGCTACAATCAGTGCTTGTAGGCTGCTCGTACACATATCCACCACTGTCTATAGCCAGATACTCATTCATAAAGCTGATGTAGAGTGACTTTTTTCCAAAGTTTTAATACCGCAGCACAAGATTCAAATCCGGGTTCTCTTAGTCGAGAGTACAAAGCAGTACCTCTGAGCCACTGAGCTCTACATGGTTTTAAGTGCAAGTTGTTTCAGACTGTTGTATAGTTTTAACAAGATATGACTTAGTAGGGTTTACTAGTTCACTTCAATAAACCAAACATACAAAAATCTCACGGAAAACATATATAAAAAGCTCATGAAAAACACCCATATATTCGTAGCACGCCATTTTGAACCTGCAAAATAAGCTATCTGAATAAGTTTGATTTTAAGGCCCAACATTTTCATTAGAATAAATAGGGTAATTATTTAATACAAGCAGGCACAGGTATGTGTTTGTGCAAACTATGCTTTTGGTCATACTGAGTAAAAACATACTTAATATTTTTCAGCAAGACCCTTTTTGGGGCTCAAAATTTCATAAACGACCCATGTTTTAATGTGCAAACAAAACCATGCATTGTGAAATAAATTTGTGTGTTATATTATTTTTTAATGTATGGTGCAATCAGTTCAAGGAATGTTCTTCAGTGGCTCTTTGTGTGTAGCATATAACCATAAACTAAGAACTTGGTTGGTAGGTTGCTTCGTTCTACTGTAATCATGCTGACAATCCCTTAGAACTGCTCCTGAACAATGACATTATTACTGACATCCAGGTTTGGGCTTTTTCCAAGTATCTATAATATAAATATCATCATACAAAGTACATAGTTATTTCTAATGTGGGACATAAAACCTACCTTTTATTTGCTAGACCGACCCTGCCATGGATGAAGTACGTTCTCAGTGGCTGGAAAAAACATAACATTTCTTTACTTTAATTTTACTGAGGCATTAAAACGAGAAACATTATGTTCAAAATATTCTTTCTACTTACAGAATTGGAGGTTTTATTTTAATGAATATATTTTTATTGTTGCTAAACACAAACACTCAAATATTTTATGATTTATTTGGGTTGTTCTTGTAGAGTGCTTCTGTGCTCTCATAAAGATTAAATACTGCACCATACCATACTTACATGTTTATTTCATCACAATAATTATAATAATTAATATACTATATACACATGTAATACACAACATAACTTGACCAGGACATACAGGATACAACATAGTACATACACATGTAATACATTACAACAGAACTTGACTAGGACATACAGGATACAACATAGTACAGACACATGTAATACATTACAACAGAACTTGACCAGGACATACAGGATATACAACATAGTACATACACATGAAATACATTACAACAGAACTTGACCAGGACATACAGGATACAACATAGTACATACACATGTGATACATTACAACAGAACTTGACCAGGACATACAGGATACAACATAGTACATACACATGTGATACATTACAACAGAACTTGACCAGGACATACAGGATACAACATAGTACATACACATGTGATACATTACAACAGCACTTGACCAGGACATACAGGATACATCATAGTACATACACATGAAATACATTACAACAGAACTTGACCAGGACATACAGGATACAACATAGTACATACACATGTAATACATTACAACATAACTTGACCAGGACATACAGGATACAACATAGTACATACACATGTGATACATTACAACAGAACTTGACCAGGACATACAGGATACAACATAGTACATACACATGTGACACATCACAACAGAACTTGACCAGGACATACAGGATACAACATAGTACATACACATATGATACATTACAACAGAACTTGACCAGGACATACAGGATACAACATAGTACATACACATGTGATACATTACAACATAACTTGACCAGGACATACAGGATACAACATAGTACATACACATGTGATACATTACAACAGAACTTGACCAGGACATACAGGATACAACATAGTACATACACATGTGACACATTACAACAGCACTTGACCAGGACATACAGGATACAACATAGTACATACACATGTGATACATTACAACAGAACTTGACCAGGACATACAGGATACAACATAGTACATACACATGTGACACATTACAACAGCACTTGACCAGGACATACAGGATACAACATAGTACATACACATGTGATACATTACAACATAACTTGACCAGGACATACAGGATACAACATAGTACATACACATGTGATACATTACAACAGAACTTGACCAGGACATACAGGATACAACATAGTACATACACATGTGATACATTACAATAGAACTTGACTAGGACATACAGGATACAACATAGTACATACACATGTGACACATTACAACAGCACTTGACCAGGACATACAGGATACAACATAGTACATACACATGTAATACATTACAACATAACTTGACCAGGACATACAGGATACAACATAGTACATACACATGTGATACATTACAACAGAACTTGACCAGGACATACAGGATACAACATAGTACATACACATGAAATACACTACAACAGAACTTGACCAGGACATACAGGATACAACATAGTACATACACATGTGACACATTACAACAGCACTTGACCAGGACATACAGGATACAACATAGTACATACACATGTGATACATTACAACAGAACTTGACCAGGACATACAGGATACAACATAGTACATACACATGTGATACATTACAACAGAACTTGACCAGGACATACAGGATACAACATAGTACATACACATGTGACACATTACAACAGAACTTGACCAGGACATACAGGATACAACATAGTACATACACATGTGACACATTACAACAGCACTTGACCAGGACATACAGGATACAACATAGTACATACACATGTGACACATTACAACAGAACTTGACCAGGACATACAGGATACAACATAGTACATACACATGAAATACACTACAACAGAACTTGACCAGGACATACAGGATACAACATAGTACATACACATGTGACACATTACAACAGCACTTGACCAGGACATACAGGATACAACATAGTACATACACATGTGATACATTACAACAGAACTTGACCAGGACATACAGGATACAACATAGTACATACACATGTGACACATTACAACAGAACTTGACCAGGACATACAGGATACAACATAGTACATACACATGTGATACATTACAACAGCACTTGACCAGGACATACAGGATACAACATAGTACATACACATGTGATACATTACAACAGAACTTGACCAGGACATACAGGATACAACATAGTACATACACATGTGATACATTACAACAGAACTTGACCAGAACATACAGGATACAACATAGTACAGACACATGTGACACATTACAACAGAACTGGACCAGGACATAAGGACACACACATGTAGTACATGACGACTCACCTCGGACACAGAGCCTTCAGTCAGCTGCTCCATGGAGTTGTGCCGTCTAGAAACACAGACACAATGCATTTATGTATGTGTCAAGTCTTGGAAGGGTGTCAAGAATTTGTCACCTGACACAGCACATCAGGTATCACGTCACACAAACTCACTCTGCATGAGAGCCAAAACATCTGAAAATTTTGTGATTTGGAAAGAAATGCATTCTTTTAATCAAATTTTTCAATGTTTTTTTTTAATTTGGTAATCAAAACTTATAAAATAGTGAGTGAATGGTACTAACAACCAGAGATGGAGTGAGTACAATACAAATGTACCCGAGTACGAGTACGATTACTTTGAACATGCATCAGTACGAGTATGAGTATGAGTACTCAGAAAACAAATGTACTCGAGTACGATTACTTTAGAATATACTCGAGTACGATTACGATTACTTTACAATGTAATCATGATTACTTTCATGATTACTTTAATGAATATCCTGTTTCTAACATAAAGGCGACTTTCATGGAATCCCTAGGTGTCATTCTTGTTCTGTTGTTGTGTCACTAATGTTCTAACTGATTACTGCTATCCACTATCCAGGTGTTATTATTATTAATAACTAGACGACTTTCTCAGGTATTGGATGAATCATTTAACACTGGATTAATAACTTAATTTATGGTTTCTGAATCAAATACAAATATGAGGCATTTAAAAATTTCAAATACACATGATCAAATACATTACAATAACAACACTTCAAAACCAGGGGGGCATATTCAAAAGAGTATCCAATTCAAATATGTAGTATATCAGATGGGTCCAGACATGGGGTCAAATACATTTGTATTTGAAAGTATTTAAATACTGTTTTAAGTATTTGTATTTGATGTTTAGGAATTAAAAGTATTTGTATTTAAATACTTTCCTAAAGTATTTGACTTTTTAAAATATTTTTTTCAAATACATTGTCAGTATCAACATTTCTTTTTCACTGTCACATGTAATGCCTGCCAAACTGATTACCTTAATGCACTGCAACTTCACCCAACATTGCTAATTACTGATGAAGACACTTAACAGCAGGCTTCCCCCATGGCCCTGCAGTGACCACAACTTGTGATTGCTCAGAGCCAGAGGATGGATTAACACCTAACAGTGACCATAGGTCAATATCCCCTTTTGTTCTTTAGTCAGGCTTCAATTTGGCACCAGGTTATTCTGGTTTCCTGGCTGACTTTGAAGTTGAGCCTTCCTCACAACATTAGCAATGATTAGCAGTGTCTCTTCTGAGGGCAACATAGGCATTCTATTATTATGGACCTCCTGGCTTAACATACAAACAATATATTTTGGCCTTTACGTCTTTCAGTCAGTTGTCACTGTGATGCAGTTAGCAATAACAATACTCCCTAGCACTGGTCTGCCTGTCATCATATGAGCAAAACACTAATTATGCCTATAAACTAGATGTCTCAATATATGTGTTGCTTTTCTTTTATCTACATAGTAATACAAAATGAAAAGTATTTGAAAAATATATGAAAAAGTATTTGAGATACTATTCAATGTATTCGTATTTAAATACATTTATATTTAAAAAGTATTTGTAATCCCTCAAGAATATTTGTATTTAAATATAAATTTCAATGTATTTGACCCCATGTCTGGATGGGACAAACACAGAATAGTTGTGGATTTAGACAGGTTTACAGTTTGCACTTAATTAAACATAATACTAGACAGGGATTTAGCAGCTAACCGCCCAGACCCAGTCAGGATTCTGGATGTTGGAAATATGACGTCATTCACACCATACTGACAGAGCAAACAGTACAGGTGGGGCATATGGCATGGCTTCTAAAATTACAAAGCAAGATGTTAGGGGATGCTTATCTCCTGCAGTGCTTCCCAGGGACTGTCACAATATAACTTGTACTTTGTACTAAACAGGAGGGTGAGGTGATGTGGCTTCTCTGGGAAGAGAAGGTATTAATTAGGGAAATCTGACTGAATATTTATTTACCTGAAATGTACTTTCCTTTGGTACATGCGATCGAGTCGAGTCGAGTCGAGTGCAGTGCAGTCGAGTCGAAGTCGGTGCGAGTCGAGTGCGAGTACGATCATTTCTTCGTCTCGGTGCGAGTGCGAGTACGAGTACGAGTACGAGTACGAGTACAGTCATCGAGTACGATTACTCCATCTCTGCTAACAACCATTCATTCACTATTTTATAAGCACTGTTTTTTTCTGAAATGGCCATATTTTATTTAAATGTTTATCTCACAAGATTGCTTGACATAACATTTGTTACAAATATATATATATATATATATATATATATATATATATATGTAGTTTATATATAAAATACCTATATAGTTGCAGAATAAAATAAATATATAATATTATACATAGTAGTTAATTAATAATAAATTACTACAGCAATACAATATTTGTGTCAATTTTTATTAATAAAAAATTAATATAAAAGAACTGGTGTGACCTTAATTGTAGGGTGGCTGTATTACTGACATGGTCTCATTTGTGAGGTGGATGTATTATATTATGGAAGTGGCCTTAATTGTGATGTGGCTATATTACTGAAGTAACCTTAATTGCAAGGTGTCTATATTGCTGAGGTGACCTTAATTGTGAGGTGGCTGTATTACTTAGATGACCTGGTGGAGATTGAATATACCAGATAATGACAGGTAGAGTCTGAGAGAAGTCTGTCTCACCTGTGGATGTCAATGAGGGAGGACAGGGCACTCCACTGCTGCTCAAACTGGGGCAGCTGCTGCAAACATCACAACAACACACATCACAACAACACACATCACAACAACACACATCACAACAACACACATCACAACAACACACATCACAACAACACACATCACAACAACACACATCACAACAACACACATCACAACACCAAAAATCACAACAACACACATCACAACAACACACATCACAACACCACACCACAACAACACACACCACAACAACACACATCACAACAACACACATCACACATCACAACACACATCACAACACCACACATCACAACACCACACATCACAACACACATCACAACAACACACATCACAACAACACACATCACAACACCACACATCACAAAAACCACACATCACAACAACACACATCACAACAACACACATCACAACAACACACATCACAACAACACACATCACAACAACACACATCACAACAACACAATCACAACAACACAACACACATCACAACAACACACATCACAACAACACACATCACAACAACACACATCACAACAACACACATCACAACAAAAACTCACATCACCAACAACCACACATCACAACAACACACATCACAAAAACCACACATCACAACAACACCCAAAACCTCACAACACACACCACAACACCACATCACAACAACAAAATCACAACAACACACATCACAACAACACACATCACAACAACACACATCACAAAAACACATCACAACAACACATCACAACAACACACATCACAACACCACACATCACAACAACACACATCACAACACCACCAACAAAAACACACCACAACAACACACATCACAACACCACACATACAACAACACACACACAACATCACACATCACAACATCACACATCACAACACCACACATCACAACAACACATCATCACAACACACATCACAACATCACACATCACAACAACACACACACAACACAAAATCACAACACCACACATCACAACAACACACATCACAACAACACACATCACAACAACACACACACAACACCACAAATCCAACAACACACATCACAACACCACATCACAAAACACACATCACAACAACACACATCACAACAACACACATCACAACAACACACATCACAACAACACACATCACAACAACACACATCACAACAACACACACCACAACAACACACATCACAACACACACATCACAACAACACACATCACAACAACACACACCACAACAACACACATCACAACACCACACATCACAACACCACACATCACAACAACACACATCACAACAACACACATCACAACAACATACATCACAACAACACACATCACAACAACACACATCACAACACCACAAATCACAACAACACACATCACAACACCACACATCACAACAACACACATCACAACACCACACATCACAACAACACACATCACAACAACACACATCACAACACCACACACCACAACAACACACATCACAACACCACAAATCACAACAACACACATCACAACAACACATATCACAACAACACACATCACAACAACACATATCACAACAACACACATCACAACAACACACATCACAACATCACACATCACAACAACACACATCACAACACCACACATCACAACACATCACAACAACACACATCACAACACCACACATTACAACAACACACACCACAACACCACACATTACAACAACACACACCACAACACCACACATCACAACACCACACATTACAACACCACACATCACAACACCACACATTACAACAACACACACCACAACACACCATTACAACAACACACACCACAACACCACACATCACAACAACACACACCCACAACCCCACTTCACAGCACCACACAACAACACACACAACCACAACACCACACATCACAACAACACACATCACAACAACACACATCACAACAACACACACCAAACACCACACATCACAACAACACACATCACAAAAACACCTCACAAAACACACATCACCAAACACATCACAACACACCATCACAACAACAAAATCAAAACAACACACATCACAACAACACACACCACAACACCGCACATCACAACAACACACATCACAACAACACACATCACCACAACACACATTACAACACCACAACACCACACATCACAACAACACACACCACAACAACACACATCACCACAACACACACCACAACACCACACATCACAACAACACACATCACAACAACACACATCACAACACCACACATCACAACACCACACATTACAACAACACACACCACAACACCACACATCACAACAACACACATCACAACAACACACATCACAACACACACATTACAACAACACACACCACAACACCACACATCACAACAACACACATCACAACAACACACATCACAACAACACACATCACAACAACACACATCACAACACCACACATCACAACAACACAAATCACAACAACACACATCACAACACCACACATTACAACACCACAACACCACACATCACAACAACACACCACAACAACACACATCACCACAACACACATCACAACAACTCACATCACAACAACACACATCACAACAACACATATCACACCAACACACATCACAACAACACACATCACAACACACCAACACACATCACAACAACACACATCACAACAGCACGCATCACAACAACACACATCACACCAACACACATCACAATAACACATCACAACAACACACATCTCAACAAAACACTTCATGTCTGCATTAAGCACAACACAGCAAATGCACAAACACTCAGAAAGTCCAAATTATTAATGTGATCATCCTGTTAAAGGGATACTTTGGGACCTGAAAGAGATTCCTTTTGTGTCCCAAGTTATAACAGGGATTCTTTGAAAACTTTAAACTCTTTGTAATACATACAATCCTGTTAATATAATTATTTCATGTAATTATGTTTTTATTTTATTAGAATTATGTTTTATTAATCAATATATATTTGATTAACAGGAACAGTGTACATATTCTGACAGCTGAATAACAGGAACAAGTAACGCAGCTTAAGCATATTTTAGGTTCATTGTCATGAATGTGGCAACTATATTATTCATAATTAGCACAATGATCGAACCCACTGCCACTGTTAGTGCCAGGTGCGCTTTTGCAGGTTGGCAACTATCGCTTATCTATAGACTTTGGTAGCATTACAGAGTAATTTGTAACAGGAAGTCTAGAATGTGGGAAAGTTAAACATCAAAAGGTATTGTGGTTAATGCTGTTTGCCTTGGTATTATTGCCAGTCAACTTTGTTTTGAAACTGGATGTTTTGTTTACCATTTGAACGTGCTGCAGGTGGAATCTTTCAAATTGCGAACTTTGTTATGAACTTAATAAAATAACTAAACACAACTTAGCAGGCAGTATCATGTATGTTGTAGTAATAAGAACGTAATATTAAATAAAATAAAAGCTAGTAGTAGACAGTCAATTTAAAGATGATAGATACAGTGCCAGCACACAGCGGTTAGTTATGAGTAAAAGTAAAAACAATTCTGGCTGGGGCGGAAATTCCAGTCTGTTGTATAGAAAATAGTAAAATGGATATGCCATGCAATTACTAGTGAACTGTCATTGGCTAGGGTTCTGCACGTGACCAATGATTTTTCTCTCATTATAACTTGATGCAGCAGCCCAAAATACACAAAGTAACAAATAAATCGAACACAAATAATTTCACTTTCAACTTACGTCAGACACCAACATCTCGAGGCAAACGGGATCCATGAGCTGATATATTTTATGAAGTTTCTCACTTATATCAACAACCTGAAAGTTAAGAAAACACATTACCTTGGTGCATATCGATGCACTTTCTCCTCATAGTAATGTTTCCCTATGTTAGTGCTTGATCAGTAGAAAACCTCATAGCATTGTGCTATCATGTGAGCATATAAAAACGATCTTAAAAATGATCTTACCAATTACCATCCTTAGTTCCCTATCCTTTCACTAGCTGTAACTTTAACATGGCCTACCAATTATGAGGCACCAACTTACACTTTGCATTACCTTTTACTTAATAATGTGTGACTTTTTTTTCAGTTCGATATATAATTGTTCAATTTGCTCAGCAAAACAATACACAAAAAGGAATATAATGTTGTTGTCAGTACTCTATAACTTAAGTGGTTTGTTCTAAACTATATTATAGAGCCAACATTTGCTTGATACACTAAAAAAGCTTCCTACATGAGGCAAAATCTTTACCAAAGATTACACATGATAATTCCATATTCAAACAAAGCAATGTGTACAATTAGCAAGTATTTTAGACAAGAAAACCTCTCACCTTATGTTTCATAGTGAAGAAACTGCCACTAAAACAAAAACAAATCTCAGTGAAGCTCTGAATAAAATATCCACTCATATAGATACAATGACCGTGTTTATACAAGCACAATACCTTTAATGACCTCCAGATGTACTGGGTAGACTGACTGTTTCAAGTTTAGTGCACACAATAAAGATGTTTTGTTAGTTAAGGATCTATCTCCATCATAGTTACTAAGTTACAACAAGTGTTTACATCCCGACCAAAATTAACTGCAGTAACTTCTACTGAGAATGGATATACAAGGATCTTCAGTGATTCAACCTATATTTAGAAAGAAATTGTAATGCAAGTGAAAAATGTACCTTTCAAATCATTTGAATGAAAGACTTACCATCAAATGCATCCTGTAAAAGACTTACTATGTAAAACCATCAATTTAAAGACATACATATAGGAGTGCCCAGTTGTCAATAATATCCAAGTTTGAAAAAGAAATTTATTTGGCTCCTCGCTCATCAAACCATGGTCAAGACTTAACCTTTGACCTCCAGTGAGACCTTCCCTTCAAAAGCCACCCACTGCGAGACTTACCTTCAACCCCCAGTGAGACCTTACCTTCATAGCTATCCAATGCGAGACTTACCATTCAACCCCCAGCGAGACCTTCCCTTCAAAAGCTACCCACTGCGAGACTTACCTTCAACCCCCAGTGAGACCTTACCTTCATAGCTATCCAATGCGAGACTTACCGTTCAACCCCCAGTGAGACCTTACCTTCATAGCTATCCAATGCGAGACTTACCGTTCAACCCCCAGTGAGACCTTACCTTCATAGCTATCCAATGCGAGACTTACCGTTCAACCCCCAGTGAGACCTTCCCTTCAAAAGCTACCCAATGCGAGACTTACCCTTCAACCCCCAGTGAGACCTTCCCTTCAAAGGCTATCCAATGTGAGACTTACCCTTCAAACCCCTCCAGTGCGAAAGCTTGCACTATGGGCCAGCGCTCCACCAGCATTGGGTCAAAAGTTCCACCACCTTCGACTGTCAACAGCACCACTTTTATTTAACACAAACATTTACCATCATACTTCACTACAGTACCAGAGAGCAGTTAGAAATCTCTAGCGCCAAAGCTCCGAGGAATGACATCATAAATTAGTGTTGTAACAACCCAATACCACCATAATGTCATATGTATAAAATACTTGAGTTACTATATCATATACCTTATGAATATATTATGATATTTTCTAAAAATAAAATGGGTCTGGCTCATATGAGAGAGTGTAGTCAAATAGAGTAAAGCACATGAATGAGTTTATGGTTGTTTTATATAGAAGACTGGTACTGAAACTGGCTTTTCAATTGGCTACTTCAACTATACTGTCATTTAATGTTAGTTAACAAAATAACTACAATATTTATGCTTTCTTAGACAAACTAAATCAGACTCAGTAGCTGTCGCTACCGAGTCTGATCACCCGCTCTCTACGTTCTTCCATGTATTTCCGTCTCAAACAAGATACCGTTGTATAAAATGTAAAACATGTCGCTATAGCAGGAGTTTTGTGCCGGTGGCCATTAGAATGTTGAATGCTAAATGAGTCATATTGATGTCATCCGGTTGAATTGTTCTTGTAGTGTATACATCTGGAAATTCATTTGCATATTGTTGAGACCATCCCATATATTTTAGATGTGATCATGAGTTGTAAAATGCATATCCTTTTAAGGACAATAAAGTAAAGTGAAGTGAAACCATTATTACTGTGATATTGTCTTTTGGTCACATATTTAGACCTTCTAGACAGTGGCTCCACCTACCACAGTTGAAGAATGGGACACCAATGCAATGGGACGTTTCAACCATTGCGATAAAACTCTTGATCTTGTAGTCTTCTGCCTTTTCTTGATCGTACTAAAATAAATAAAAATTTCATTCAAATTGACAACATGCTTATGTCAACATCACTATGTGTATAAAGGAATCACTAAGAGTTGAGCACATGCCATCAGACCATACAGTAATCTATAATACACGCAATTTAAAAACACCACATATCAAAAGAGTAGAACCACATTCACATTTTGATGGAATCACCATCTAAAAAGTAAGCAAAACTGACATTTCAATTAACACCAAATATAGTTATACATTACATTTGTGACATTTTATATTTTCAATGTTTTCAACTTGCTGATGATAAATTGCATCAAAATTAGAATTTATGCCACATGCCATTCACATTTATCTCAGAATAATACAATACATTAAAAGACACTTGTTGTACTTTGGATGGTGTCGAAGCAACATATTTAGAAGACAAATAGGGGTACTTAGTGCATGGTAAATGGGAAAAATCTTATTGTAATGGGTCACAATATTATTGTGACCTGCTACAATAAGATTTGTATGGAGCGTAAGAAATCAATTGGGTCAAAATTGTTTTCTCATAACTAGGATGTTTCAATATTATGAAAATATTCTAACTGGACAAAATTTGTATTCTGCTGTGAAGTCGACAGTATAGAAGACAGGGAGGTGAAGATTACTATGATATGATAACCAGGCAATCACCATTATCGTAAATCTAGCATAGGACTACACATGACTGTCTATTTACCTTTTCATCTCTGAGACAGTGGAAGTGAAGGTTGTGCCAATGTGCAACATACGGCAGAAGATAGAAGTAGTTG